>CM044560.2:19760089-19832589 GCA_024416835.2 Perccottus glenii | reverse complement strand
TGTGTTTTGTAGATGGTAGATTGTTCGTTATTGTGTATATCTATAATGCAATATAAATGATTATGTGAATGCTTTTTTCAGCTGTGGGGCTTTACCCATGATCCCTCAGTGATGGATTCAAGAAATTAGGCAGGCCTCAAAAAAATAGAAACTCATCTTCACCTACTTCATTACCATCTGCAGCCACTGGCACTTTAAAGTCTGAAAACTAAATCCCATTTCCTTCACTTTTCAATGAATATTTTTCCATTATTCAGGACATTCACTAACCAATAAGTGACCCAAATAATTTTTGCTATTTTTTGTGAATGGAAGTGGCCACCATTTGTCCCCTGAGGAATTAAATGATTTTAATGCAGTTATCTAGATTTTATGCCTCAACATTGCTTTGTAAATCAGGTCTCAGGATGTATAGAATATAGGGTTCCCAAAAGATCCATTAATTAACAGATTTTCTAAAATGAGATTTTTTCACAACAAGCTGTAATGATGTGTTAAATTAACGCCTGATGTTAAACTTTAGAGCACAGAGCTTCAGTTAATCACATGTACATCAGGAAGGTGACTCTAGCGAGAAAATGGTATATACTGTACCTTCAGAATTCATACAGCTGCACTTGGTTCATTGTTCCAAAAGGTGCTAAAATATTTGTTAAGTCATGACATTTCTTTTTAACACTTGTGTTGTATTTCTGTTGAGTTAAATTAGGAGCTTTTTCTTGGGAAGGTGCAGTTTCTCTGTGCTTCTGCAAATCACTGTGGCCTGACTTCATGACTTCTACTCGTGAAAACAGAACAATTATCTGTAATAAGACATTTTTGAAGGTTTTCTTCACTAAAGTGGCTCATCTTAAGAGGAAACCTCAGTGGTTGTGGCTTGGCCTGCATTCTTAACCACTCAACTCTGAGCCTCCCCACAGCAATATTCTTAATTAGGCATAATTACACTAGATGGTGAAGGAGCTCAGCTAAAGAATGATGTGTTTTAGGCACAGATTTTAGTTTGCTTTCTTGTTGTTGCTTCTTTTTGATTCTCATGTTTTGCAAGTCATATTTTCTATCTCATTTACTCATTTACCTACATTTTTGTTCTTGTGTTGGATTATAGGCTTACTTTCAGGACGTCTGTCAATCACAATCAGTTGTCGTGGAATGTAAATGTCACATTTGCATTCATATTTACTTGGATGACATTGCTATGCTGATTCCTCAGGACAGTAAGTGTCAATTTAACAGATTTAGTTAAACGGCTATAAAATAATTACACATGTCGGAATAACAAATATAAAGAAGCATGGTGTTGTGATTTTTCTACAGAGGGAGGTAAGACTTGAACAGGACTTATATCTTGGGAAAAAATGAAACAAACTGCTACTTAGTGTCATGTGAGCATTTCTAGTTCTTTTTATTCTCACTATCTCTATCTTACTTTAGCCTGTTGCTGGTGATGAAAGGCTCCCACATCTACAATTAAACCTCAGTAAATGTCTCCCTGTGTGCTGCTGGGCTAGATTTACGCTCCCCTGCTCGGCCCAGCAGTCCTAAGCAACCACCTTACAACACTAATCAGAAAGACAGAGAACAAGACACAAAGATGTAATTTCCATGGGAAGTACATCTCAGTGTTCTTCGACAAAAAATAATGATTGTAATTTAGTGTTGTAGTTTGAACTAAGTCTTGGACATGGAAGACTCTAAGGATTCTAAAGAACACTGAGCAACACAAACAAGTGAAGGATTTGTCCCCATTATTATTTTAATTTCACATTATTTCTAATTTCACATGCTTGGTTTCAGTTACTGTGACAATGACTACAACCAGGATTTGTAAGTGCCCTGAATGTCCTGAAATTTTGGAGGTCTTTTCATAGAAATGACCTGAAATTGAAAAAAGCTCCCAGCTGGCTTGCAACAGTGAGATTTATTCATATATAGAAATGTTTTGGCACTAGGCCTCTATCAGGCAAATGGTCTGGGAAGCCATCTTACATTTAGGCATTTAGCAGAATGTAATTATACATAGGTAAAATTATTATAGTAATTCAAAACAGTATAAAAATAGTGACTCTGTATTCCAATGTTGTTAATTGTGTTGTTGTGATTGCTGCTGTTTTACCCCTGAAAACTATTGTTTTACTATGCAGTAAAAGGATGTAACCGCCATTTTATTGCCCTGTCATAATGACAATATCGGTGAATAGGGGACCAATGGGCGGATTACATACATTATATAAACAATCTATGGTTTTACCTTAAAATACATAAAACAGAACTTTTGACAACAACATTAACGTCTGTCTACAGTATATCCAGCTATCTACTTTATCTAATTATGGTGCTTACCTATTGAAGGAGATCAACGTCATAAAAAGTGAACAGATATCAGGATGAGCATCATCAAAGTCTCTGTCAAAACAGATGCGCAAAGTGCTTTTATCTCAATAGAAATGACCTGTTAATTCAAAGTAATGACTGACTTTTGACCTTCTGAGATTGTTGTAGTTTGTGAATTTAGTTTAATAAACCGAAGCAGAGCGCAGATGATGGCTACACATAAACCCTGTGAAAAAAAATATAATGAGGAATAAAACTATGTCTGACTGTTATTTGAACAATATTAAGAAATGAATGTCTTGAACTCTTTAGAAAATGCTCATCTGGGAACCTTGTACAACTGGGATCTTTTATTAGAGTATATTTTCAGCACAGAGAGAGGTCTTTTACTTATTTTTTGTTCCCTTTATAGAATTTGCTAAATTGAAGTGAAAGCAAAAACAACCCAAGAGCAAGAGTACAAAAAGTCGACTGACGCAAGGAACAAAAGGAAATGGACAGGACAGAGGTAATAGGAACAGACGGCAGATGGAAAGGTGAAAAGGTGTTTATAAAGCTACATTCAGACAGAACATGTTGGAAAGATCAGTGTCACACCTCGAAGGTGATTGGTTGAGGTAAGCAGCTTATCACTTTGTGTTTACTAGTGTAACACTTTCTAGACTGATGGATATAATGTATAAAGGTATTGAGTCAGGAAGGAATATTGATTTTTCAGTCTCAGTTGAAGAGAAGGGTTAGGGTTTTATCCCACACTGTCAGGTACACACTCCTAATGTTCTGCTCAATCTCCTCTCCAGTCAAGTCCATTGCCTCCAATTCTGAGTCAAATGATCCAGGAAAGATGCATATCAAAGCAAAGCAGTGACAGTAGAAAGTGTGTGCAGTTGCTTATGAGGACACTTGTATGGATGTCAGCTAGTTCTCTGGCTAACATTGACTCCCATTCATTCTCAATATGCGGTTTATAGCTCTATAACCTACTTCCTCTCTCATTTATGCATTTAGCAATACCCATATAACAGCAGGTCTGCAATGGTAAACATCAGGTTCTTTACTGTACCCTGTGAACATTGTTGTTGTGCTATTGTTTTAATTTATGTATAAATTTGAGGATTGTGACAAATCTGGTCTGACATCATGTTTGAGGAATCTTCTTTTCAACACATCCTCAGCAGAAAGCCTGAGGGAAGTTTTTATTGCCTCTGACTTTTGTGCATGTGTATGCATGCTTTTGAATGGTTCATATATTAATACAGGTGTGTGAAAGCAGGTACGTCAGTCTGGTGTTTTGATGTATCATATTTTATATTGCTGAGATGTTTAAATTTATATATTATAAATTCAGACTATACATCCTCTTCGAGTTGGTATTATTATAAGTCAGAGATCCAGACTATTAACGAAACAATTATTAGTCAACAATTACTCATAATTCATATTTAACAATGTCTGTCTAGAATTCAGTTGTTGAAGAAAGTCAAACTATTGTGCCCTACTGTGAGTCAAAGACACAGTACCATATATTGTACACTGGTGGGTTTTCCATTGGTGATTCTACTGACCACTGCTATATCCTTTAAGCTCTTTATATCTGTGACTGTGATTGACACATTTAGCACTCTAACATGTCAACAACAGTTTGCCACAAGGAGAGCAGACAATAGGTGACATGACAGCGACAAGGAAGGTGCTTTGAGATGATGTTGATGTTACAAAGAGGGGTAGTATACATGTATCAGCTCTGTTTTATATGTCTTTTGTTTTACATAAATTGCTGTTTCAATCTCCTGAATGAATGCAACTAAATCTACAGGATTTATCCAATTGAAATTACAGTCACAGAGTAACTGTATACTATTATATAATAATAGTAGTATACTATTATAGTAGTAGTATACTATTATATAATAATAGTATACTATAAAGTATAACTTTATTTATGTAATCAAAAGCACAGTTTTATCATGTCGGAGAGAAGGTTGGCTCATCCTAACAAGATGAGTTGTGTCCTTGGGCAAGACACTTAACCCACTTTGCCTCCAGTGGTGTTCCAGCTGTAACACTGGTGGGTGAATGGAAACTTAATGCAAAGCGCTTTGAGTGCCTGCTAGGTGAACAACGCTATATAAAATCAATGCCATTTGCCATCTCAGTACCAACCATGAAGTGAAATGTCATGCTTTTGCATATGATGACAAAGATGTAGGATGTATTACCTCTTTAAAAATGAACATCACACTCCATGACACTACACCTGTAAAAAAAAGCCCCAGTACCAAAGCCCCTGCACCAAGAAGTAAAGGACTATCTATAAAGTGGCTATTATAGTTATAACGTTTATTCGCTCTCCCCACAGTTCATACTGTCGTTGTGTCCTTGGGCAAGACACTTAATCCTCCTTGCCTCCAGTGACACAGCACTGGTGTATGAATGATTGTTGCTCTGGTGAATGGTGTGAGAATGTTGAAATTAGCTGGCTTGTTTACATTCATGTGGTTGTGTCTCATGTTCATTAACATGCACTGTCCCAATCAAATAAAATAAATTAATCTCAGAGATTTGTTAAACCAAGGGTGGATTTCAGAGTCAAGGCCATCCTACTCATCACCAATTGTATGCATCAGGAAAAAGTCAGGTGATTTAATCTATGGTGTGACTATCGAAATCAGTACCAGACAGGTGTGAAACTCGCTCTACCCAAGTGTGATGTCTTTAAGAGTCATGTTTGATTCTTGGAACGAATGGTGTCAGAGCAGGTATACACATTGGATCCAGCTGAAATAGCCCCAGTCCAGGCACTTAAAGACAGACCACCAACCACTGTTGATGAGCTGAGCCGAGTTTTAGGTTTTTTGTCATACTACCGGTCTTACTTCCCAGACTTCTCTAAGATTGCCAAGCCACTGTACCAGCTTCTAACCCTGCCCACAGACCAGCCACCACCACCTGTGTCCTAAAAAGAGTACAAAAAAGTTAAAGGGTTAGTACAAAGCAAAAGGGACAACCCCGCCCCAATACACCAATTACATGGACTGAAAGCCACCAAGAAGCTTTAAACAGGCTCACAAACTGTTTAAAAGAGCCACCCATTTTAGGGTATCCTGACTTTGCACAGCCTTTTATACTCCACTGTGGCCACCTCTCAAGAGGTGGGGCAGTACTGTACCAACACCAAACAGGTAAATTGAGGGTAACTGCCTATGGCTGAAAAAGAATGACCACATGCACTCCGGGAAGATGGAATTCTTAGCTTTAAAGTGGGCAATATGTGAGAGCTTTAGTGACTACCTCTTTTACCCCCCGGATATGAATACATCTTGGTGGTAATGGATCATTTTACGCATTTTGCGCAAGCATACACCACAAAGAACAAGTCAGCAAAGACAGTGGTGGACAAAATCTTCAATCATTTTGCTCTGAACTTTGGCTCCCCAGTGAGAATCCATCATGACATGGGCTGGGAATTTGAGAATCAACTGTTTTCCCAGCTCCAGAAGGTCTGTGCTCTTCGCTGCTCACATACTACGCCTTACCATCCGCAGGGAAATGGGCAGGTGGAGCGGTTTAACAGAAATCTGCTCTCAATGCTGAGGACTCTCACAGATGATGAAAAAGCAGACTGGAAAGAATCACTGGCAAAGGTAGTGCATGCCTACATTTTTACCCGGAGTGAAGCCAATGGGTTCTCACCATATTACCAGCTGTTTGGCCAGACTCCTGGTGAACAGCCTATTTAATCTACCAAACCAGGATCAGCAAGTCAGTCACAAGGAGTATGAGCAAAAATGGCAATCACATATGAAACAGGCCTGTCAAATTGCATCTAAATCTGCACAGAAAGAAGCATTGCAAGACAAGCATTACTATGACCAAAAGACACATTGTGTACAGCTGTATCCAGGCAACAGGGTCCTGCTTCGCAATTTCAAGGAGAGAGGAGGACCCGGTAAGCTTCGTTCATACTGAGAAGATGCTGTGTACGAGATTGCCTGACTTGCCTGTTTATGACGTTAGGCCGGAGAAAGGATGTAAAAGCCGCATAGTACACAGGAACCTACTTCTCCCATGTGACAGCTTTCCATTTGAAAAAATTGAGAAACAGTCAGACAAACAGAAGAAGACACAAAACAGGGTAAAAAGGCAACAACAACAGCCATTACCAGGAAGACACAGACAGTGACGAAGAAGGCGCCCTTCTCTGGAGATCTCCACGCCTGCAGAGCCATGAACACAACAGAGCTCATGTGCACACCCCAGAGGCTAAAACCTGGCAGCAACAGCTAGGGGAACCCCATACAGTGGACTATCAGCCAGAAGCACAGGACGCTGCAGCAGAAGTTGGTGAGCAGCTACCACAGGATGAACCTAACCAGCAGCAACCCAGTGAGCACCCTTCAGAGGAAGATCAGCTTCAGCAAATGGACAGACAGATGCTGAGTAGACACCCCCATCTTACGTCCATCCACAGAGAGAACGGCGGCGGCCGAGCGTCTTCACCTATGACCAGCTGGGACAGGCGACCTTGAGACAAGTATAGGGTATAGGCGGTATTGAGGTGAGTGTCCCACCTACACGCTCAGAGAGACTGTGGAGACCATTGGCGTACGACACTATACAGACAGCTTGTTAAAGACTATTATTAGTAACATGAGCACCTAAAGACTGAAAAGGGACTCGACAAATTGAAGAGATAAAGATGTTGTCTACATTTAAACAATGTGATGGTGTCTGATTACATGTAAGAGTCTTCACTGAATGGTGAACTTGTTTATCTATCTTGAGAAAGAATGTGGCTATTTTTTTCTAAAACTTCATATCTAAAAAGATCTCATTGGTATGTAACCATGGTCTGTACTCAAGGGACGCTGGTTTGGACAATGAGTGACGGCAAAAAAATGGTCAAGAATTTTTTCCTTTTATTAAGCAGGGGAGAGTGTGACACCCAGGACTTGTTCGGGACTTGTTCCCCCTATAATTTTTTTAAATTTATAAATTGTTATAATTCATGTCACTGTTATATATAATAGATATATAATATACAAAAGTCAGTTATTTGGCAGTGTAGGATATATGCTGCGCTAATAGATGGCAGTAGTGACTCAGAAATAAGACTGAACAAGGCCCTTACTAAAAAAAAAAAAAGCTTATTTCAATCGTATACAGTGTGTACAGTCAGTCCAGCAAGGCCACTGTTCATTAAAAACGTTTAACATGACTTTACAGGTGGGTAAAGGGAATAAGCATCGAATAGTTAGGGTTATTATAAATCTATTTACATGCAGGACAATGTTCTGTTTGTTCTGATAGCATTTTGTTGTTGTTCTGTGTCAATGCTAAGTTTAGCTAGCTTGTCCGGTTGTGCAATAGCACAGTAGTAGTAATGGCAGCGCTACAAAGTATACATTGTGTAGTTGACTGGAAAAAAAAGTGATTTGGATAATATACATTACTTTCTGGTACCATTGTTTTAGTGTAATTTGTTAAGAAGAATGAACGCATTTTCATTTATTGTCTCTGTGTCCACAGGGATGACTAATAGTAATTGTTTAAAGAATCAGTCTGCATAGTGATAATGCAAAAACAGCTCAGTTCTATCGTAAGCTGTGTGTAGCCTACAGTCAGTCCAGCGAGGCCACTGTTTTTTAAAAATGTTTACTTGTATTCACAAACCCAACTGTTGTATCTCTTCTAACACTTCCTAAAACATTTTTTTTTCAAAAGTGACTAATTGTTCAAAAAAATATTTGTTTTCACAGTTCCCAGAAGACACCTGGCTAGACAGCTTTCTGAATTTTAACGACACAGTGCAATACAATATTTTAACCTTGCAATATTTGCAATATTACCTTTGCAATATTTTAACCTTGCAATATTTAATATTTGAACCTTGCTATTCACGAGCACCTGGATTCAAACTGTTGGGCATCGTGATCACTTTTACCATTGTGTTTGTTTTTAGCTTAGTCGGCAACAGTATAGTGGTCTTTGTGGTGTGCTCTATGAAGAAAGGTAGGGCCACCACTGACATCTACCTGATGCACCTGGCTATAGCAGACCTACTCTTTTGTCTCACTCTTCCGTTCTGGGCTGTTTATGTTCACTCCGGATGGATCTTTGGAAATGCCCTGTGTAAAATCCTGTCAGGTTTTCAGGACGTGTCCGTATACAGTGGTGTCTTCCTTTTGACATGCATTAGTTTTGACCGTTACCTTGCCATTGTACAGGCTAAACGTTCCTATTCTTCCCATAACATTCTGGTTAAAGTTGTGTGCAGTGTGGTGTGGCTGGTGGCTGGAGCCCTGGCCTTACCTGTGGTCATTCAGAGAGAAAGTATGTACGCAGAAGATCTTGATGAGACCATCTGCTATGAAAACCTAGCTCTTGAAAGTATCCATCGCTGGCGTGTCACTGTTAATGTTTTACGCCACACAATGGGATTTTTTGTTCCACTGTCGGTGATGGCTGTGTGTTACGGCTGCACTGTGGTCAAACTCCTTCACGCTCGCAACCAACAGTGGCCCAAAGCTATGCGAGTCATTCTGGCTGTGGTGTTAGCATTCATTCTGTGCTGGCTGCCTTTTAACATTGCAGTTCTGATTGACACGCTGTTACGAGGAGGATTACTGCCTGTTGAAACATGTGAAACCCTTTACACTGTTGAAAACATGCTGAATGTAACACAAGTGATGGCTTTCATGCACTGCGCAGTGAATCCAGTGCTGTATGCCTTCATCGGGGAAAAGTTCCGCAACCAGCTTCTCTCAGTGTTGTACAAACATGGAATGTAAGTCGCTTTGGATAAAAGTGTCAGCTAAATGAAAAAATACAACTTTATAGATGAGATAAAAGCCTTTATTGAGTCCAATTGGAGAAATTTATCTTTGACATTTTTTAGTGCATTTGTACAGTTTTAAAAGAATCTTGTGTGATTTATATGATATAGCGTATGCTACACATGTGAGGTACTCTTTTCACTTAAACTTTCACATACAGACTTTTGCTGCAAATCATTGTTTGTAGACAATACATTTACATTTGTAACTCAGCTAATATTTTCACTGAAATGTATGACAAATAAAATGTGGTCATACCTGCTTCTTTTGTTTTGCTGCACATTTACACAATGGTAGAAACAAGTTTTTCTGTAGGTGTACATGCACTTATGCGTCTTATATCAAGGACATGAGGTTATATCAAGCGTATTCTTCAACACAATGCAGACTTGTGCCAACATTTGACTGTAATGAGTAATGGCTCAGACGTGGGCTCAGACGGTTTACAAGTCTCTTAAATGGTTTAGCACCAGAATATATTTCTGACGTGCGAGTTCCTTAAGAACCTTCTCGGACTCTGAGAACATCTGGGACAGGCCTTCTGCTCTTGCCCAGAGTTAGATCTAAACCTGGTGAAGCAGCGTTTAAGTTTCATGCAGCAAAAATCTGGACATGAAGTAAAACAAGCCTTAACTTTAACAATGTTCAATAACCTTCCTATTTAGCTCTGCTTACTTTACAAGTGTTTTTAATCTGCACACTTCTTTTAAAATGTTAATTTTTTTCTAAATCTTGTAAATTGTCTTTTATTCCTGTAAAGCACTTTGAGTTACCCAGTGTATGAATTGTGCTATATAAATAAAATTGCCTTGCCTTGCCATCATTTTCTAACATTTATCCTGTAACAGGTCACAGGGGGCTGGAGCCTGTCTCACTAACTTACTAACTAATCAAAATAGTTCATCACAGGGCAAACACATATGCTAACCATTCTTACTCACATTCATTCACAATGGGCAATTTAGATTCACTAATTCACCTATACCTGAACAAGTAGAAAGGCCATTGCCAACTGCTCTGCGTATCAAAACGTGTACTTTCTATCAATGAAGGAGGAGTATATAATGTAAACAATAGTATCTAATCAACGTGGAAGTAAATAACGTGCCTTATAAGTTCAGGAAGGACTTCTTTAATGTTCAGCCCTGTCTGTTTTGTTTTTTAATTCAAGATGCCCCATAGCCTGTCAGTACACCTGACAACACATCAAAAAAGGGTAAAAATGCATGAATAAATTAATTGCCAGTTGCTTAAAAAAAAAGGCTCATAGACAACTGTCCATCAAACCAAATGCATGTTTTTATTGAATAGTCCAAACAGATCTATTAACTAAAAGTTCACTTCTGGTATAGTTTATTACAAATGTAAAACAGGCTCATGCAGGACAGAAGCCATAAAACTCCCACTTTTAACGTCTACCTCAGGTTTAGTCATGGTTGTTCTATTTGCAGACACATACATATTGATTTACAGCACCAGCCAATGAGAATTTAAGAGTTTATTTCTCATGTCTTCCCCAATACCAAAATTCAATCTACCATTATGCTATAGGTAGAGATATTACATGTGCAGCAAATACATTAGGCCTAAGTGAAAACACTCACAGATACAGTTGCATAGGTTTGTTTGTTGCAGTTAATCAATAATAAATAAAAATGTAATCATTCTGCATCGCTGTTGATATTAATTGTCCACTCTCTTTTCTTTACTGTGTTCATACTCCATCTCCACCACTTTTTTTCAATCAGGTAAGACATTCATCCTTTTCACAACTCCTCTAGCACTGAACAGCTTGCATATTTAACAACCACTACTGTTGTATGTGTGTGTTTTGGTGCACAGCTACTCTTTCTCTCACAGCTCAGATGGAAATTAGTCTTATGAATATGCATGCAATCCCAGAGCTTTCTGTATTAAAGTTAGCTGTCTCAAGTCTTTTCCGTCTTGTCGTCTTTTCTGTCATTGCTGCTTTCTCGCTCGTGTGCTCACCCTTGATGTGGGAGCTTCCACAGCGTCATGAAAGTAGACCGTAGAGGATATTCACAAAGACTGTTCAGCAGGAAGAGGGAAGTTCAGATGACATTGTACAAAAGTATAAGGACAGATTGCAGATAACAAGGTGTTTTGTGTTTGTGACTCTAGGTGAATAATTCTGATTCACTCTGACAGGGCGCTAGAAGCTCTAGAGGGCTGACTCTGTTACTGCATAGCTTTATAGTTTCACACACCTAGAAGTCTTTATTCTTTACAACAGGGTGTCTAGATTTCTTTCACAGAGGCCAAGTTCTGACAATGTGCAAATTCAAAGAGCCAGACAAATACAATGTGACTGTTATTAGACAAAAGTTTAGGCAAAGTTTTTGTGAACGTCCTGTTCTGAAAGTGGTGGCCCTTCCTGTTATGAGACAAGTAATAGTATTTTAAACTTGTCTAATTTTATTTTGACTGGGATGGTAGTCAAGTGCGGTCACACTAACCTGGTGGTTGAGATCTTATGATGTGCTTTTCCCTTTAAAGCTTCTTATAAACATACCAGGGTTTTGAGTGTCATACTCGTTGAAGTTGTGACTTACTTTCTGCAGTCTTATTTCAGACCTTTTCAGGACAGCATCTTAGGTGTCTTGCTTTGAGGTATACTGTTGTATGGCTCACAGTCACCTCCTTAATAATCATGTTTTTTTCCCAGTCCATCATAGGATTTCCCTTCTTGTTAAGTTTAGAAATGGTGCATTTTAGTTTATTGTACTGCAAGACAAGGCACATGACAACTCTTCCTAAGAATCCTGAAAAAAGTTAGCAGCCAAAAGGTGTCAAGTCATGATACTACAAAACACTGGTTTGTTTAAGAAGCGTTAGTAAGTGTAGTAGCTGTACACTTACTAACGTACACCAACTACATGAATTTGTAGTTTACGTTAGTACTTCATGAATTTGATTCCTTTATGGGGGTCCTTTATAGGGGTTGCAGGGGGCAGGAGCCAACCCTAGCTACGTTGCAGGGCAGGGTACACCCTGGAAAATAGCCAGTTATTCGCAGGACTAATACTTATAATCATAACCAGTCTGACAACCATTCACAATACACAATGGGCATTTAAGATTCACTAAATAACCTATAAATTCATCTCTTTTCACTGTGTGTGTTGGCCGGCCCTGGGATTAAACCCCTGAGCTTCTTGCTGTAAGGCAGGGGAGCTACTACTGTTCACCCATTATGATTGTGTCAGATTATACAGTATTTTTTATGAAATGATTTACCTATATTGGCCACACAGAAAGTATTATAGTATTTATATGTTATTGAAACTCTCAAGCCTTAATAACCAGAGACCTATTGTATGACTATAATTTCACTTTGTCGGTAATAAGCCATAATATAAAATGAGCCTAAGGTCAAATAATGCAGTGTGCCTCAAGATAATATGGAACAAACCCAGAGTGCAGCCTCATTTCATTCTGTTTTTTGAAACAAACATGGACAAAAGACAAACAACACACAAGCTGTGTGACAGAAACACACCAGCATCCTCCCTCTTGGAAACTTTACAATTGGGAATTAGTCAACAAGCGCCACAGCACGACACTGATTGCCGAGTTAAGTGTTCATGCTGTTTTAGTGACCCAGTAATTTTAATGAAAACAGAAACACTTCTTCAGTCGGTGTTTGCCATATGGTGGTTATGTGTGTTTGTGTGTGTTAGTGCTGATTACTAAAGCTTGAGAGGATTTTTAAGGAATGGCAGTTATTAAATTGTTGGCACTATCTTTACAGCTCTGAAGTAAAACAAAGTCCCTGCAGGTTTTCTCGGGCTTCATTAAGAGAATAGAGTTTTAACTTTGATAAAAAGCACAGTTTGTCTGTATGTCCTGTTTCTTGTTAGCGTAATGACAATGGCACTCTGTAAAAAGCAGAAATAACTTCTTTTTTTTTTTCATTGCCTATGAGAAGCTGTTTTTTTATGAAGTCTAAGCCTGTCTTTAAAGATACCTTACAGTCATGTATTCAAAACACTTTAATTAATACAATTTGATCCTTTACTTGTACGAGAACAAGAAAATCATCTTTCCAGGGCATTAAAATGTAAATGTTCACCACATTAAACACTTCACGAATAGATTTTGTTTTTGTATAAAATAAAATAAAAATATATAAAAATATATTTAAAAAAAATAATAAAAGTCTAGTCTATATAAACCTGATATTCTAGCAATTCTTACAATAAAAGTACATGAATACACAATGTAAACTGTAAAAGAGACTTAAAGGAAATGTTAAAAGGCTTTATCTGGAGGAACGGTGGTTTATTCTTTCAATAACCTCTGAACCATGTGCAAATATCAGCTATGTCGACACACACTGCTGTTAATCCTTATTTTCCCATGTGGCTTGTATAATTGAGAGCTAAATTCAGGTTTCAATGGAGACATAGTGGAAGAAGGAGGACAAGTTTGAGCTGAATGAACTTCTGCTCGCCACTGACTAGACAAGTGTGTGCCACTGTATCCAGGCAGTAAAAGGTGTTGAGTTTCTGTTCTTCCTACTTCTCAGAAACTGCCCTACTGTCTGCGCGCGTTAGTGTGTGTGTGCGTGTGTGTGTGTCCACTTAACCTGAGGTGTGTGTTGTACCATGAATTATAGATGGAAAGTGAATCAATAGTGCAGTGAATTACTGCCAGACAGACTATGCGTTTGTGCGTGGGGCGTTTACATTGTGAACGCGACTGTGTAAATTGTATTTTAGAAATCAATTAAGCATATTATTTACTTTTGCAGCACTGCAGTTCTGTACCTTTTGCTGTGACAGTTTTGCCTTTAAAGCAAAGTGTTACCATTCAACAACTTTTCTTAACTCGCTGCATAAATATAAGCCGATGTGTTTGCTTTGTAGACGAGTGTCTGCTCCAATGAAAAGGCACAGTGTGATCGAATGCGGCGCTCACAGCAGAGTGGAAAAAGACCTCTGCAGATTTACTATGCTATTACCACTCTCACATACATACACTGCAAGGCTGGAGGGGAAAAAAAAGTTGTAATGGCCCAGTGCCCCTCCAAGGACGGGTGGAGAGAGCAGAGTAATCACAGTTAAAGAGTGTCTGTAGGGAGTGAATAGATGGACTTCGGGGACACAGAAAAGCTTCAGTCCTGGAAAAAATAGATGAGTATATGAGTGGAGTGGAACATCCTGTCCCATTCACCATCCTTCATTCACACAGACACACACAGACTGGGATTGTTAGTGTTCCAGAGCAAGAGTTGATACAATCCAGGAGACAAGATGTGTTCTGGCTTTCCAAAGAAGAGCTTTTGGCCTCTTTAAATACCTCATTTCCTTTATTTCAATTGCAGGTCATCAACATCCACTTCAGGAGGTACATGCAAATGGATCACTTTGAAGTAGTAAAGCTCCAAAGATGTAAAAGATACAATTCAAATGCTTTGATCATGTTCCTACTTATCTAAATGTCACAGTTTTCTGTTGTAACTCTACTACAACTAGCTCAGCTTTTAATCAGAGTTAAATGTGATTGTTTTGTTTTGCTGTGACAGCTTTCAGTAAGAATTTGCTTGATTGTCAGATTGTCAAAGATTGTTTTATGTTTTTTTTACCTTGGCCTGCTACATGAGAGCTACATGCCAAAGTGCTAGATAACAAGGGGATAATTGAAATGTCAGGTAAGCATAAGCAAATGCAGTAAGAGCAAAAAATATACCTCCATCTTTATAATGTGTTTATGCCTTAAATTCAAAACCTTTGTAAGATTTACAGATGAACCATTCGCCATGTTACGCATGTATTTTATAACTACAGCTTGTTGTAGGTTTTACCATTTTTACAGGTCTGACTCCATGTAAGGTAAGAAACTAGGTAAATGATTAAACTAACCCATTGTAAAAGTAAAATCAGAACCATGTGCATGACATAAAACACACAGTGATTGATTAAAAACAGAAAGAATTGGTAATGGGCACCTTCAGTGACAGTGGACCATCAGTGACCAATGTACCAAGTTAATTTATTGAATAAACATCACCAAGAAACACTAACTATGTTTTAAAAAAACTACAACCGTAAGCCTTCTTTCTTCTTTGAATATGACTTTTTTTAAATGAAGTTTTGTGTTTTTCCTTTTGCTTCTCGTTTTTGCCAAAGTGAGGAATCACTATCGTCCAGTTAACAGACTGCTGAGTTTCTCCACAGGAACCAAAAGCTGCTGGGTTACCAGAGTTGTATGGTACGCCTTTTTAGGCCACTTTCCCATTTGGCAGTGAAAAACAATCGATACTAATTCAAAGTGTACTGTATAGCCCATATTGTATAGTACAGTGGACCCCTGGCTTATATGTCTTGAGAATGCCCTGATTGTTTTGTGACTTAACTTCTCTGCTGCAAGTCACTGACAGAGTTACAGATAACAGCAGAGAGCACTTGATTGTGCATTCACAGTTTTTACATACCCATTAAAACCATTAGCACTCATGGTCTCAGGACTATAACTGTTTGTCAAAAATTCTATTTTCTATTCTCTGTTACAAAATCCTGTAAGTTGTTGAACGGCGCACATCTTCCTCTTAAATGTGAGGTTTATAAAGGACACTTGTTTTCTTTGGTGTTTCCTTAATGAACTTCTCAACGATCAACGTGCATCACAGCGATGGGATTTGTAATGTATTGTTCTAGCTTGTTTACTCTCACACACAGAGCTGTTAGTTATTGATTTAATAATCCCTGCAAGTGTATGACATAAAGGACATTTACATTGATAAATCAGGCCGTTTTAAACTTGTGACGCTGTGGTACCCAAAAACAGAAGAGATCCTCCTGTAAATATTTTTCAAGTGGAACATATTTCTTTCTGCTGCCCCATTTACAACAGCAAGCTTTTGACTCTTATTATTTCTTCAGTGTGCTCCATCAGACTCTTATAAGAAAATGGATTACCATTTAAAAAGCAACTTTAGTGTTAAGTTCTTATTTCAGATCATATGTTCTGATGATTGATGTGTAAAAAGGGCTATTTCTTTTTGGAGAAAGCATCACTTGAGTGCAGCTATATTGGTCTGTTTCTGCTTCTTCCCTCAGGAACAGCTTGGGTGATAAGGCAGTTTGCAGTCATAAACTTCACACGCTTGTTAAGGGAAGGGGCTCTATTACGTCCAGCCTCACCAGAGACACCTAACACACACTCTTCTGCCACAGCACTGGATTATGATTCGTCGTTGAACTTTGACATCCTTTTATTGTTCATTTTCAAAGACACAGCGTGTTAAATGGTGTAAGACACAAGAGACAGAATCAAAGAGTGATTGTACAAAAACAAGAAAATTATAATTTGACATTCGAATGGGGAGAAGCCTTTGATAAATTAGTCATGTCACGATAATCAACAATTACGCTCCAAATCAGTCATAGTGGCCTCATAAAAGCCTCTATCTCCATCTATAAAGCCTCTGCAGTCACCTCTATTTCACATTACTTAAAGTGTGTCCTTTGATCCACACTTTCAAATAAATACATGGATTTCTACAAATAAACAGATTTATATGCACCATATTAAGCATTGCACCAGCTGTTGTATTAACCATTTATTCTTGTGGCTTTCTGTGCGGCTGGTTTTATAAATAATTTTCAGCATCTACTTTACTTGTAAAATCCATACAGCTACGTTTTACTCTTGTTCTAGTGACCTTTTTAAATGGATGACACCACCTGAGGGTGACAAGGTGGTGAGCTGTTAGTTTAGGTGATGTGTTTTAGTGTAGGGCATGAGAAACTGTCACATTAAGTCTCCTAATGAACCTAACTTCTGTTTAGCTTGGCACATTATAGTAGCTTTAGGCTGGACTTCACTATTCCAGCAGTGAGCTATAATGAAGATTTCACTCTAATTAATTAGTAATAAGTCAGCCTTTTGCTTTTTTTATGAAAACTCCCAAAAGCAACAGCCAGTATAGTCTATGTATAATTTGTGCATTTCTTTAAAAGACCTACAGTGTGGGAACCTTTGGTGTAATATGACCACACATCACACACATCAAAGCTTTTGCCTTCATTGTGAGCAGACACTAGGGATTTGCAGAACAAAAACATAAAGGCTTTATATCTCATGGGTAACATTATTAAGTCTTCATAGAGACCACTTGCTTGAGATAAGGATGGTATTGTCAAATTCAATTTAAGATCAAAGTTATTAGGACTGCCTTTGCAAGTATCTGCTGCCCAACACACTGACATTCTGTCTTTTGCAATTCACCAATGTGGTGAAGAGTTACTCTTAATGTTGTCCTGTTTTATTCATTCATACCATACGCCAGTTATGTGCATGGAAAGTGTAAAACACATGGTGATTGATTAAAAACAGAAAGAATTGGTAATGGGCACCTTCAGTGACAGTGGACCATCAGTGACCAATGTACCAAGTTAATTTGTTGAATAAACATCACCAAGAAACACTAACTATGTTTGAAAAAAAAAAACTACAACAGTAGGCCTTCTTTATTCTTTGAATATGACTTTTAAAAAAATTAAGTTTTGTGTTTTTCCTTTTGCTTCTCGTTTTTGCCAAAGCGAGGAATCACTTTCGTCCAGTTAACAGACTGCTGAGTTTGTCCACAGGAACCAAAAGCTGCTGGGTTATCAGAGTTGTATGGTACGCCTTTTTAGGCCACTTTCCCATTTGGCAGTGAAAACTGCTCGATACTAATTCAAAGCGTACCGTATAGCCCCAGTGGACCCCTGGCTTATATGTCTTGAGAATGGCCTGATTTTTTGTGACTTAACTTCTCGGCTGCAAGTCACTGACAGGGTTACAGAGAGCAGAGAACAGCAGAGAGCACTTGATTGTGCATTCACAGTTTTCACATATCCATTAAAACCATTAGCACACATGGTCTATTTTCTATTTTCTGTAACAAAATCCTGTAAGTTGTAGAACGCCACGGCACACATCTTCCTCTTAAATGTGAGGTTTATAAAGGACACTTAATTTCCTTGTTTTCCTTGGTCTTTTCCTTAATGAACTTCTGAAATGAGTGGTGTCATTTCAGATCAACGTGCATCACAGCGACGGGATTTGCAATGTATTGTTCTAGCTTGTTGTTTACTCTCACACACAGAGCTGTTAATTATTGATTTAATAATCCCTGCAAGTGTGTGTATGTGGCACTGGCTCTAATCCTGTTATAAGCATTTGTGGCCTTGTTTGTTTTCCAGTGCTTGTACATAGTGAATCCGACCATGAACATATCCTACATTATGCATTTTTATCTCCGCCTGGTTCAGCTTGATTATTATGACTCACACTGAAGCGTCATCACAGCACCATTTTATCTCTGGCCCTTTCATTATCACACTTTTGCATGTATATTAAGAGATGATTTCAAGCTTTAGGCGGGATGTGAGGGTTAACTGGTGTGAAGATCAGAGGTGAAGGTGAGAATAGGATGTTAACATGCAGACTTTCCTTATTATTGGTGGTTACATCCTGGCAAAGGGCTGGGAAGGTGTTAATTTAGAATATGTCAAATCAGTACCAGATAAGAAGGAAGACAAATGGCAGCAAATTTTCTAGGCCTGTTTTTAAAAATAAATGTTTCTTTGCGCTCCTGGTTTAAATGATATAGTTAGCTGATTGTGGGCTGCATTTATCAGGGCAAAGTTATCAGCATTTAAGAGCACCACAGATGTGTGTCTGGCTCCGCGTTGGAAGTATGTTAAATAAGTAATGAGTCCAACTAAAAGAGATTGTTCTCACTTATCTCTATGGTTTCTATAGCAATACATTATAAAACGTGTTGCCAGAGCCCCGCTTCCCACACCACACAATAAATTGTCTATCTAATCCCATCCTAAATGTGTTTCCTCTACCAGAGCACCACTTTCTAAATGGACTAGACTTCATTAATAAGTTTTGGCTGTCAGTTTAGTCCTCTATGCTCTCTTGACTTGAGTATTGTATGTAAAGCTGTTCTGCTGGATTTCTTTCTCTAAGAAGTTGGTGCAAATTAAAGCTGAAAACTTTGATTGGGTTTTTGTGCACTGCAGTCTGCATGCAATTTTGTAAGGAGGATTTCCTAGTGTTCTTCCTTCACTCGCACATGGGACAAAAATAACACAGCCTCAAATATGTCTTTTCTATAAATTGCAGCAGGAATTGGCTTATTCATAGCAATTCATTTATAACTGCTTTATTGAATGGATAAATTTTCTTCTTCATAGGGAAATTCCAATTAAATGTTGCATTTATTACAGGGAGATGTCTTGGCGGCACAAGACGTACCGCCACATTTATTGTATGAGTGTGTACAGTATGTGTCTGGGGGCCCGCTGCCAGAAAGTACACTTAGCAGACTGTTAATGGTTTAAAGTGCACATATTAAAGGGCCTTTACAGTGCTGTAAAAACACTAAGCAAAGCGTTCATAGCGCCGTGCTAACTTAACTAGCACGGTTAATAGAGCTAAAGAGGGGAATATATGGGAAGAGTGACAGTAAAACAAGGTTTAAAATGGGAGAGTGGGTGGGAAATGACAAAGGAATAAAGGAACATGAGCAGAAAGAAAGGAAAGATGTATTAAATATTTATAGCTCTCTCAGATCCTTAAATCCTTGAAAATTTGCAGTCTGAATAGATTTATTCCTCTTTTCCTTAAAAGGATAACAAGATTTCTGTTTGCATTGGGATTAAAAGTGTCCCTTAATGTTATATTTTTATATTTTCACATTTTGTTTATTCTGATGATTAAATTCTTTTACAAAAGTACTCCTCTTCTATTGGAGGATTATAGAACTAAATATAGAAGTAAAGTGTAATGTAGCTCAGCTAGTGGCATCATTAGCCTGTTCCATGTTTAGTTGTAGTAGAGCCATCATCTTATAGCATTGAGGACTAAGACCAGTGAATTTTAAATTTGCAGGTTTGGCAGTTTCTTTGCTGTTTTTGTTCAGATTTTTCTGACCCTTAGACAGAGCTTCAACTACAGCGTCGGTGTGATGTTAAAAACTCGTAAAAACTCACCGGCGTCAAGCTTCTCCCTGCCCTCCTCTCTTCACCCCGTTTGACCATGAGCAACTATTTTCTTTGCTATGATGTCTATGTCATGATGTCTGAGACTGACTGGGGCGAGTGTTTAAGTGTGTAGTGTAAAGCAAAACCCCGCGAGACTTCTTGACTCGAAGGGACAGCAGGTCGCCGGATGGTCCCCGGCCCATTCTTGCATGGCAGATTTTTCCACTAAGATGCACTGGGGGGGTTGGGACAGACCCCATCCACCATGAAATAAGTCATTAAGGCATCATAACAAGAGTACCTCCTTGACAATATAGGGACATAAAGTCCATGTAATATCAGTTTTTAAAATGACAGCCTTTTTTACTTCTACTGTAGTGCATCAAAAAGAGAAACCAAAGGCAGGTTTTTAAGGCATTGGGGAAAATATAATAGGTTTGTATCTATAATATAGATAAAGATTTTTAGCTCTGGCCAGAAGCTACCACCTTAACTGACAAAAGTGGGAAACACTGGGTGCCTTGGCCTTTTTCATGCAATTGAGTTGTAGCTCTACCACGGACAGCCCCACGTCCTGGACTCATGCTCACACCAGTCAAACAACAATAGCTTGGTTTCACATTGAGTCCTTGCTTTCAACAAATAGAAGAGTGACCTTGGTGCACAATCCTATACGAGGCCCTGTGGCAGCCTCCAGGAGCTTTGCCCAATCTGTCTGCCCTGGGCTACTGTAAAAAGCCACAAAAATGGGCAATGAACAAGAGAGAATTCGGAAGTGCACAGGTGAGACTAATGACCATGGCAGAAGGTGTTTTTTTTTCTTTTCATCTCCTAACACATCTGCCATTACACTCCACTTTAGTTGCACTGGGAAAGCCAGTAATTGACCTAACTTTACCACATACTACAAAAAGGTTCTCACTTTACCTGTCTTTCATCTTCTCAAGTCATCTTCTCTTATTCTCTTCAGTGCATCACCTATTACCTCCCTCAGTTCTCTTTTGTGTTGTTTTCAGTTGCACTAAACCGCTTGATAATTTAAGACAGTTAAAACCATTTGCTGTACATTACAAGTTCATGGTGACAAGTGTCAGCAGTAGTAAATGTAGTATATAAGCTGTCATAGTAACAGTGCTTTCATGTATTTTTGTGTGTGGCTTTCGTCATATTGCATCACCACTGATCTCAGAACATATGTGTGCATGTGAGTGTGTGTGTGTGTGTGTGTGTGTGTGTGTGTATGTGTGTGTGTGAATGAGTGTGTGTATAGCTCTCCCGGTCTAATTCCCCAGTGTGTCTGTGTGTGCTGTGTATGGTTTTACTTGTCTCCCACAAGAACCTGTTCATTGTATGAGTGTGATGGAAACTACAATGTTTGTTTGGGAGTGTGGAGGTATTATTAATGCAAATAAAGAGCAATGCGGTTGTATAGAAATGGGTTCATTTTGGGTGAAAGTTGATCATTCCCACACTGGTCATGTTTACTCAAATTGTAATAGTTGTTGTTGGGTGAAACTGTCAGTCTCTCTCCGCACATGTTATAAGTCGGACATCCGGGTCTTGATTTTGATGAAACTCAAGAGAGTAATGTACCAAGTTGCACTGACATTTTTTAAATTACTGTGTTTGGCCCAAGGTGGATACGACAATTACCTGGCAAACATTTTAATAACAAGTCATATCTCACATACAGCTAGGGGAATAAAACCCAACAAATTTTGTCCCCAGGGCTAACAGTTTGCAGCATATTGGATTTTCAACTTTTCAGAGTTGAAGCTTTGAAAGTCACTTTATTCTGGAGCTCATATTTTTCTAAGAGCTTACATATCTTTGCACCAATATGTGAAATCTGTAATATGTGAAAACAGCTAAGTAAGTTATATAACATAATACAGTTTTGTTGTCAATTAAATAATTACAGACAAGCAAAGTCATGATGTACAGAAGAGTATTGAATTAAGTATTGCAGCTTCTATGTTACGGAGTGGGGCTATTGTCTGCAGCTTCAAATAATTTGTTTGGGCACAGAAAGCAACCTTCCACTGAAAGAGCAGGAAAAAAAGAGAAGAAGCAAGTGAAAATTACTTCAAATCGAATGTACAGCAAAATACAGTAAGGATCGATTTAACTTGAAACAGGAACAAGGCAACTAGAAAGTGAAATTTGAAAATAAAAATTATAAATTGCTGTATAATTGGTTGTGAAGCCCTTAAAACAAGACTATTAACTCTCTTTGTGTGTGTTTTCAGAACATCCCAGCGCTGCCTTGTGGTAAAGCCCTCTACTCGTACGAGGGCAAGGAACCTGGAGACCTCCAGTTCTCCAAAGGTGACATCATTATCCTGCGACGCAAAGTGGACGATAACTGGTACCACGGTGAGCTCAACGGTTGCCACGGTTTCTTGCCCGCCAGTTACATCCAGCTGCTGCGTCCCCTGAGCCAGACCCCTCCACAGGGCAAAGCACTGTACGACTTCGAGGTCAAAGACAAAGACCAAGATAAAGACTGTCTGGCTTTTAGCAAGGTGAAACACACATACACACACATGCACACACTGTAGAGTAATTCATTCACAGGAGTATCAGCACTTACTAGAAACAAACTGCTATGTGTGGTGTTGAACCAGCTTGTTCCTTTGTAGCACACTAATTAATTCATGAAAACACTGACCACATGACACTTAAGCCGGGTTCTGAAAATGTAAACCAGAGCAACTTCAAACAGGATGAAGAAACATCTCATTTCTTTATATGATAGTTAGTTAGTTTTAGTATTTGAAAATTATTGATCAATGTGACACAACTACAAATGGTAAAAATAGTAAAGCTGTTTAATTTTTGCTGTGCAATTGCATTTTCATTTGTGTGGACGTGGTTAAATTGTTTTTAAGCATCATCAAAACAATACAAAGTGACAGCCACTATAATCAATAAGTAGTTCACTGATTGATTAAAATTGCTGCATTTATATAGCACTTTTCTACCAATGCGGGCACTCAAAGCCCTTTACATCAATTCTCCATTCACACAAGGACTCTCCCATTCATACCCCAGGCAATGGAGGCAACGTTGAGTTTAGTGTCTTGCTCAAAGACAGGCTCAAACCACCAACTTTCTGGTTTTAAACATCTACGCATTTTTAAACAATTTTAAATGTATCCTAATGACATGAATGTTGTATGAATTAATCATACAACATTCATGGAAGTCTATGGTTTGCATTATCAAAGACTTTACATTTATTATCCATTTTAAGTGATCGTTTATGTTAATTCATTTATGCACCGGTTGCTGTTGATCTTACATCTTCTATATTTTTGACACGTTTAGACCTCTATACAGCCATCATATGAGAAAACTTGCTGTCAGTGCATATCAAGGCCGAGCATGTCTTGAACAGTCATTTGTATTCCCTGTGCTGCTGCGTTCCTCAGAGCTCATCATTTTGTTTCTGCTGTTACAGAGACTCATTTGTGCTCAGCACTGAATGCTCGACATATCCACCGAGGCTCAATACTCTGACACAAAAAACAATGAGATTACTAAATTACATTGTGCTGTATACTTTAGGCGTAGTCACTGATAGCTGTGTTGCAAACCGTATTAGTTTGTGCAAATTAACTGTCCATTTTTTCAATTATTTTAGGGCTAAATTAATCAACAGGTTAATGAATAAAAATGACAAAAAGCCACACACTCACACGCAGAGCTGTGTGCTCCTGTTATGTGTCCAACGTGCGTCGCCATGCACAAGCCAGTGTGTGTGATATTGTTTTCTCAGTGTGAGAGGTAATTACTCAGTGTGAACAATACACATCTCATTTACCAGTATTATCACTGGCGTCCATAATGGTCTGACACTGTCATTTTTAGCTGAGCGGGGAAGCAGCAGAGGGAGAATAAAATATGTTCATCATACAAATGTTTTCTCCTGAGGATTTCTTGGTAAACAACCTTTAATGTGAATATTTTAAACTAAATACAAGGGATACAAATATATCGCAAGTGTATAGTCATCGCAATATTATCATTATCGCAATATTCAAATAGCAGAGTGATTGTATGTACTGACTGTATTTGCTTCTGTACAACTGTCCAAATATCTGTTTACTGTTATTATAAACATGCTTTGACTGTCTCTGTCTCCTCTCTTTCATTAGGATGAGGTGCTGACGGTAATTAGGAGAGTGGATGAGAACTGGGCAGAAGGCATGCTGGGAGATAAGATCGGCATCTTTCCTATTCTCTATGTTGAGGTAAATTCACAGACACACAAACGTGTAGCAACAATCCTACATAACAATGCAATTAGTCATACAGACAGTTGGCTTTTATTTAAAAACTATATATATTTTGTTTCTGTTGTGTGTGTATATTTTGCACTTGTGACTGAATGTAACTCATAGCACCAAAGCACCAAAGAAATATTTAATTGTTTACTTCATAATATCAACCTTTGTAGTAAGCTTCAGATTGATATAAAATAAGTTAGTATTTGAGGAAGAAAACATCTCTTGAAAGACCTTTAAAGATTGTAGTGTTTACTCAAAAGTGATCTTTCTTTTAAGGCATTTCCTTTATAAAAGGCTAATAGACCCAACAATAACTTTATTCACCTAACGTCTGTCCAATTTGGAAAACAAGAGGCACATAAAATTTACTCATAGGTTTCTTCTTTCATAGGTCTGAACCATCCAAAACAGGATGAGCATAATTCTAATAATTAGCTATGAATGCCCAATCATTGGTCGGAGAAGAAAGTGATTCCTTGTGAAGAAGTGTAATTCAGAGTTCTGCAATGTTCCTGGATTGACGCCTATGTATATCTTGCACATTAGTGGCATCTGGCATCTCAATTAGATTCAAGGCAGCTTTTTGCAAAATTAATTAAAGGTCAGATCAGGACTCATTAAATGGCTTATCTTTCTCGGACTTGACTCTCTTTGTTGTTTTATCTCTTCTATTGCCAAAAGATTTAGTCATGAAACTCAAGTCAAATGTCTACTGTAGGTCTCCTCTGTTTTGTTGTAATATTATTGCCATTCCAACACAGTTTTCCTTCTCTGGGTTAGTAGCCATCATGGACCTAGGCTCTTGGAAAGCCAATAATGTCACTGAAATTAGCTCTCTGGCCAAACGACTCTCATAGGTGAAGGTGATTAAGCCGTATAGGCACAAACACACACACACACACAGATGCTGGGGCACCTATTAAATAGAGATGCATCAATAATTTAGAGCACTTCATCACGCTGACACAGCAGGCACGCGGTGGCATATCGAGTGAGTGTGTGTGTGAGTGCGTGCCCCAGTGAATGCGGAGGAGGGTGCTGTCATGTCTGGAGAGAAAGGCTTAATGAGGAAGGCCCAGCTGGATGTCTGTATGTGTGTGTGTGTGTGTGTGTGTGTGTGTGTGTGTGAGGTGAAGTACCTCTTGTAGCTGTTGTCAGAAGTACATGCAGGCTGCTTGTGTTAATATTTGGCAAAGGAGATGATGTTCATAAACCTGTAATTAGGGATTTGATCGAGATGACAAAATAGTCCAAATTACACGGTGAATGTGTGAAGTGATTGGCAGTCAGCAATTGGAAGAGGGTACTTGTGTTCATTCCCTTCAGAGGAAATTATAGCACTTTAGCATTGGCAAGTCGCCTGAGATACCCGTGAAAATAAAAAACACGTTATCGTGGCAAGATCTTCAGTGAATATATAAAACTTTGGATGTGTAAATGTAACGAGCATATATGTAAATCAATAATAATGTGTTTAAATGGTTTAAGTGACCAAAGGTTATGGGTCAATGGCAACACAATGCTTTGCTTTGGCCCTTAGTAAAATAAATTGTTTCCAATTTGTTCCAGACAAAAATGTCTATTGCCACATTTACTAGTAGTTATTTACTTTTCATTCTCTGAAATCAGAGATAAGCACAGTGCCAATAAGTCATGAGTGAAAAGGTCAATATGGCATCTCTAAGTTTAACTACTGGACATTAAACACTGCTCTCATGCTCAAGTAAAGCTGTAGGAGAGTGAGCATGGATTATTTTTTGGACATAGTTTAACCACAGTTACGTGTTGTAAATAGTAGTAATTTAAAGGTCTTAAAGGTGCATTACGGAAGATCCAGAGTTTTTGTACTAGTGGGCCACCTCTGGCATTTGCGGTACTGCATCCAGTGTTGTGCGTGTTCACTGTGCAGACGCTTGTACGAGCACAAACAACAAACGAAGAAGAATCTGCCGGTTGGCCTTGACTGTCCTGTATTATGTCTATTATTGTTGAGACTCTATGGGAGACTGGGTTTGTGTAAGTATGATACATAGAAATACTTTTATGTTGATTCTAATGTTAACATAACTGTAGACACAGTTATGAGTGGCTGCTGCTGCCGCATTGGTTAATATCAGTGGTTTAGCCTCATAATGCATTTGTCACTTCAGCTCCACAGTTTGGAAAAAAGTTTGAAATTGATGTTCTGTGACAGTGTCAGTGTGTGTTCAGTGCTTTGTTTTCTGCAAAAGAAACAAATAAAATAAATGAGAGAAACATTCTTTTATATATATTGGTGTATTTTGGAGAACATTTCTATCTTGCTGATGTTTTGGCTTGGTAGGTTTCATTCTGCTGCAATTGTAAATCCATATTTATGTTTTTTAGTGCATTGCATTAGGCTTTGCACTTTGGTGGGTGTGCTGAGTGGGCTGGATGATGCTATAAAAGAAAATATCACTTTAGGAAGGTATTTGTGGGTTTGGATGTGTGTGGGTCAGCGCAGGTATGTTGAACGTAGTCTGCACACCTCGCTTCCTCTTTTTGCGCATGTCCTTGTGTGCGTGTGTATGCATGTACATGGGGGGCTTAACCTTTTCCCAGTGCAGATATCAGATCATCAGTTTTGGTCTCACCATTACCCAGAGAGAGTGCTCATCTTCCAAAAAAGCACAGAGTAAGAGTAGGCTCAACACATAACAGATGACCTTAGAGATTTCACTCAGCCAAAAGCACCAAGTGAAGAATTGTCTCTATCAAGAACGTAGAGTCCCTTATCTGCTTTACTGCAGCGTGTCCAGGCTCTAAGGCAGTAGTAGTTAAAGAGAAACTGACACAGCAGCCATGTGTGAGGCAACTGCTGAATGCACTCTATGAGCAGTAAAAGGGACTATGTAATAGGTAGATAATTGGTTCCCAGTGTGTGCCTCTGTGACCTATTGTGTCTGTGCGGAGTGTTTTAGTGTGTACTTTAGTTGGCCTCATGAGAGCAAACTGACTTATAGCTGCAGCATCAATCCATCATGCTCATTAGCATATGATTTTGCTTTGATTAGCATATCTATTAATATGGAAATGCTGCAGCCCTACACTGAGCCAAGCCAGGTCTTTTCCTGTATACGTCTCATTCCTTACATACAATCTCCCACACACAGACAGTTAATGTTCCCCTAAGTAGATATGATTTAGTGTAAATTGGTTTTGTGAGGTCTGAAAACAACAACAATTGACTAAATATTATGTTCTCAGATATTTAGACATTTAGACATAAAAAAATATTGTCGTAGGAAGTAACATTATAATAATAGTATTGTTGTATATTATAATATTGATTAAATCTATGTTTTGTTTTATAGAACTTTGTACCTGTAGGGGGAGTCTTGAGCTACTGCTGCTTTGAGCCTGCCTCTGGATTTGTTTTGTTGCACTAAACTATGAAAGCACTTTTTATGATGAAAGATGTCCCTGTTTTACTTTTGACCGCAGTACTGAAAAGTGTTAGACCAAACTGTCACTACACTGACTTTGCCGCCTGTTTTAAAAATGGTTTGGTTTTTGATGAGTAAAGCAGAGTAACCACCTACATTTCGATCTGAGTCAGAATGGACCCATTACACAGACCTAAACCAAAAGGCACACAGTTTGATTTCTGAGTGATATGAGCTTTTTCGTCTTTTGGGTTTTATCTTATACACAACTTATTCTGCTCTATAACTTTTATAAACTGCTGTGAGTCTGGACATCAGTTTTTAGATAGTGATGTGTTTTTGATAGTGTGACTCATCTTTGTTCGCTCGTGTTGTGTCCTGGAACAAATCTGAGTAAGCCTAACAGAGGCTGATGCTGAGTTCTCAAATCCCCAGTAGATACAGTACTTTGATAAATATTACACAGCAGAGAATCTCCTGAAAGCACCATAATATTTTATGCTGGAGGAGAAAGAAAGCTTATGGGTGGGTGCATGACACTAGTCCTGCTTTGTAATCAATGGCTGTTTTTTTCCGTCACCTTGAGGATGTGCATGTCTTGAAAATGCATGGCAGAAAATGCAGTGGTACAATGTGAATCACTGTATTACAAAGACAATAGTACAACTTTGGCTACATTAACTTGTATTACAATTCAACAACATTTGAATTGAGTGAAAAGTGTCTCTGAATGATAATACTATGAATCTAATCTATTCAATTTCTTTTGTAATAATAAAGGCTTCATTTTGTGAACTTGCAATAAATCCATATTTGGAGTAAAATATAATTTCTGGCCAGGCAGATTACCTTTGGGTTGCTTGAGTGTCTTGGTGCTAGACATCATCTATCTCGGTGCGAGAGCCAGCGAGAATGTGGGAAACAGTAAGTCTCCCTAGACCACCTGTTGTAAGTGATGATTGTTATGCTGCCAGCTTGAGTTAGAAAAGGCCACACAAACAAACTGCTTGTGTGTGTTGTGGAGCTTGTTTAAAATGGCTAAAATTTTACATCTAACCTGCGTTGTCCTTTATATTTTTGTATTTTTTTAGCTCAATGAAACAGCCAAACAGCTCATGGAGATTGACAAACCCATAACAACAAATGCACCTGGGCCAAGCTCAGAGCCTACCCCACCTGGTCCCTGTACTCCTGGTCCCTCCCCCAGCGCTTCACCGTCCAATGGGAACAGCTCTGGTCCTCGACGAAGTGAAGGGAAGAAGAACGC
This sequence comes from Perccottus glenii, assembly GCA_024416835.2. NCBI lineage: Eukaryota > Metazoa > Chordata > Actinopteri > Gobiiformes > Odontobutidae > Perccottus > Perccottus glenii. Next base: position 19,803,447 of record CM044560.2, on the reverse strand, counting down.
CAAGAAGAGGCATTCGTTTACAGCGCTGTCTGTCACACAGAGAGCCGCTCAGCTCAACAACAGACACAGCATGGAGATCTCCCACCCGGTTCTTATTAGCTCCTCGGACCCCAGAGCTGCTGCACGCATCCAGGTACACACACAGAAACATTATTTATTTACTTGTGTTTTAGGCTTTTATTTGATAGCACCAGTGAACAAAACAAAGACTGACATGAAGCAAAGAGGTCCAGGGATTTGAACCTAGTGGTACACACTCTATCAGATAAGCCACTGAGATGTGCACACATTTAAGATGATATAAGTCCTACAAGTTTAAAAAACGACAGATCACAAATTTAATGCTGTTTTATTTTTAAAATGATAGGTTTTTTTTGTCATTTAAAAAAAAAAAGGTTGTGCAGGTCTTAAATTAGAAGTGTAAAAAAAACCTGAGGCAGACAAACCTGTTCAAATAAGTGTGGTTTTAGAAAACCTCTAATACATCAGTGGGATTGATTTATCAATTTGCCTCAAAACATGTGCAGTGAACACATGAGCCAGAATATTCAGTGGTCAGTGGATTTATTTTCATCCCTTTGCAGTCAATTTCCCATTAACCTGCTCTGTCAGTTTCATGTAAGCAAAACCATTTCTCTTTTCCAATGTGAACATGAAGCTTGTGTTGCATTAACCACCTCTAAATGCACTCTCACTGTGTTTTCTGCTCTCTCTAACACACAAACCTCCATTCCAATGCTTTATTCACAAATGGTAATCCTTAATATGTTTGTGTGCTATTTTTTAGGATGCATCCCCTCCAGGTCCCTCTCCCTCCTCAGCAGGGGTAATGGTGCCCCCCAAAGTTGCATCCATAACCTCTGAGCTGTTGGCCCATGCCAAGGTGCAGCTACCGCTCAACATGTGAGTAGACCTCAGGGTGCTGTCAGCTCACTCACCTGTGTCCTTCCATCTGTCTCCACTGTATTCACATACAAAGCTGCTTATGTGGAAGAAACATCTGCCAATATTTTCTTTTTGGTCCTCAGATCCCCAAAAAAGGGTTTATTATTTACTTATGGCATAGTGAGGTACAGTTTTATCTGGTGTATGTCTATGAATCGAGCCCTTTCAAGACCTTTGTAAGATACTTTGGCCGCTTATTTCTACCATTGCTGTGACCGTTAATTTTTTTATTCTGCCTTTGCTTTTATTTTGCATATTTTTTGAAACCTTAAACACCTTAGTCGATCTGTGTTTTTTTAAATATCACAAGGTTATAACTAATCATTTCAATCAGAAACCAAGTAAAATGAGATTTTGACTAAATCCAGTTGTTAATACACATCACTTTGACTAGAAAATAGGCTTGGCTACAGACTACAGTTGTAGTAAAAATACATGTTGTGGTTTTATGGAATTGAATAGCAGTGACACTATAACTTGCAATATTTGAATTTGGGGAAAAAATCAAGTGTTGTTGTCTTTTTACTTTATCACATTGCTCAAATATCGTATTTTGGCATGCAAAGTGTAAATATGTTATTAATTATTTGTTTATTTATTTATTTAGTGCATTTGCTGAAACCAAGCTGTTTTCTGTGCCCAGTAGTCACATAACCTAGTATGCAGCTTTAATGTGGACTGACTTAGCAGGATGTCCATTTTTAAATAGATCAGGACCACCTGATACATAAACAAACTGAATTAAATCATATTGAAAATGAAACCTTACAATTCACCTCCAGATGGCCAGAGCTGTGCGAGCACTGAGCAAGACTGTTCTATAATTTACCTTGTAATTAATCTAGCTAACTGCCAAAAAGACACAGGTAGCTTCAAGGTGATTGTGTTTTGTAGTACTATTGAAAACACAAGGACAGTTTTATAAAGCGGGGGCGTGGGGCACATGTTTTTCAATAACTCATAAAGTCCTCTCAGATGTTGTTCGTGAATAAGTGTGAGTGTACTATTTACTATTAACCGGTGTCTCAACTGCAGGATATGAGTCAAATACAGCCACATTGTCAGTTTTAATGAAACCATACTTAAAGCACACATAAACACACACATATGCACACAACACTCACACATGTCCCGAGTGGGTTCGTCTTACTGATGAGAGGTCGGACGATTCCATCTTGACCTGGCAACTATTCCTGTTGCCATGGGGAGACGGGGAGATGGTCCCCACATCTGTTACCATGGCAACCGAGAGGCAGCGCATATAGGGCTTGTTTACACTGTGGTCTTATCGTTCTCCGTCGGAGTCTGGTACCACATACTACAGATGTCTCCCAACGACAGGCTCAGAAAACTCATTTATATGTTAACACCCTTGAAATACTAAACATAGCGCTGGCTCGTAGGTTAAGATGCTAAACACTTCATCTATCAGAACTTGGCTGGGAAAAGGGGACATATTGATTAGGTACTATTTCATAGCAAACCATTCCAATTGAGAAGGGAAAAAAACATTCATCGTGGCAGCATTCATCCCTCGGAGAAAAATGACTTGACATCTCTATTATGATTGCAATAGAAACGTCAAATCCCATGCTGCATTTTGAATAAAAGTGTCCCGTGATTCTCTCTGTATAAACTTGTAATTTTTCTCACCTCTTTATGTTATGTGTCCTATAGTCAAAGATAATTGTCCAACATTCAAACACTAACCATAACCATTGCTTCTCCAAATTATAGGATATTGATTTGAGGAAATACTATCCTTAAAAAATATTTTAAAAATATGTTAAAAATTTTAGTGTGTGTCAAAAATCACATGAATTTTCCTCATCATCTCTATTGAGTATAGTTTGTGGCTAAAGGTAGAGTGATGGTTGGCTGTACATAATGATGAAAATGGATGAATACTTGGATGAACAAATGCAACGTTCTTAATCTATTTTTAGTTTCTAAGATAAGAGCTGGGAACTACTTTGTATAACTATTACTGTGCATTTCAGTGACTAATTTGATGTTTGAAGTACGTAAAATCCAAAGTCCTTTCTGCAGAAACCTCATAGAACCGCACTCCCATTCTTAGTCACGCCTGTATTTTTTATATTAAAGGTTCTTCCACTTACAATTACTTTACAATTGCTAATGGTTTCAGTGTGCTGTAAAAGTTTTTGGATATCTGTCATATTTTAACAATAGCTGCCTCCTCCACTCACCCAGCATTTTTAGGAGAAATTCGTATAAACATGAAGCACTTTGGGAAAGTGGATGGATATGGTGGGAGGACCAGACTGCACTGTTCTTTTCTTTGCCTTGACAAACATCCCTGTTGTACATCAAACTGTTTGAGGGTCTAATAAAAGAACTGGTGTAGCATCAGCAGTATGTGGGCTTTTATCCTTTGATCCTCGGCATGTACACTTCAGTTTAACAGGAAAACTATCAGTTTTCTTTCTGGTAAAATGTAAGAGAAATGGCGCTTTATAAATTTATCGCACATATTTTGACTGCTATATTCCCTCAGATACCTGGCCCTATACGCCTATAAACCCCAGAAGGCGGACGAGCTTGAACTGAGAAAAGGTGAAATGTATCGCGTCACAGAGAAGTGTCAGGATGGATGGTTCAAAGGCACATCGTTACGAACCGCAGCGTCTGGAGTGTTTCCTGGGAACTATGTCACACCAGTGTCCAGGTTAGTAAACTCTGGGATTAAAAATGAGGAAACACATAGATAGTATAGAATTGTTTTTATTATATTGGACTCTGCACTTATTATCCCAGACAGACAGTTTTGTGTTGGCACAGAGACTGTATATGAGACAGAATTGCACTGTCCCTAACCATTCAGGGAGCCCAAGGCTATTTTCCCTCCATCAGTTATCATCAATATCACACAGAGCCTGCCAAAGCACAGCAGAGCCCTGTCACAGACTCTCATTCCAGCGCTAGACAAATTGTGGCCCACCAATTGGTCAACACAACTGTCAATGAAGTATTTTTATTAATACATTTAAACATAAAAATTCTCAGAAACCATGAAGCATTTGAGAAAAACATTGGAGAAAAACAATTGTATACTTCCATCAGTGTTCTTTTACTCAGTACACAATTTGTAATGACATGGTGAGAATAGTGCATTTACATACATTGATGCTGCACTTAACAAAGATAACAAACAACAACATTCTTCTACATTTTCAGCTAATTTTAATAATAGACTATACCCAATATTTGACAACTATGCACCAGGATGTTTTAAATATATTTTCTAATTTGTAATACTGTACAAATGTTGCTGAAGCCACTTCAACCACCTTTGGAGTGTGAATCTTTTTTATTTGTCCATTTTATCCTGCTGAATTTTACAACATAAGTGCACCATTTGAGTGGAAGCGCATCTTATTTCACCGTATTTGTCTGTGAATGCAGTTGTTGCTATTATTTCCAATGTCATTTCTTCTACTTATAACTGTACTTAAAAAGTTGAAGACACCTCTGGCTAAGCAGTAGAATTGTAATACATGCAAATGTATGCAATTCCACTTTTGTGTTGTCAGATTACCTCTTGTTGTGCACCCAAAAGATGAAGCCGCTATCAGCCAACGCTGTATCCCTTGCACTGATTATGTATTGTTTCAGCTTGAGCCTCCTCTCCACACTGTGCCCCGCTGCTTTCACCTCTGGCCATCAGAAGTAACAAAATAATGTGCTGTTATCGCCAGATTTTTACAGCATGAAACAAATACTCTCCTTGTGGGTGGGGACATGAAACCACAGGACAAAATGAATCTTTTTGAATTTGCTCCCAATCCATAACAAAATGGCATCATCATTTTCATCATTACTTTTCATATGCTGCTAATATTGAAAGACAATAAAACACAAAGTAGTGTGCTGGAATCATATTTGGCATTTAATTACCTTCATTATTGAGGTATGCAGAAAAACATTTGCACTGTTTTTTTTTACATAATCTGTATTCTGCTCCATGGTGCAGAGAAAGAGTAGGAGACAATAAAAGCTAAACAGGAAGGGGAAGTAAAAAAAAAAAATTAAAAGAAAATAATAGGAAATGGGAACGACAGAGAAATGATCTGAGGCAATAGGGGAATATATGAAGCAGGTAGAAGATACAATGCAGTTCAAAGGGAATGTGAGGAGGGAAAGAAGTCATGAGGAAAGAGAAAATGAACCGTAGAGATGAAACCTTGTGATAACAGCAGGTGTCCCTCTCCAGGGGATATGAATGGCTGCTTTGCATTCTGCCGTTATGCAATCTGCTAAAGAGACAGACAGACAGACAGACAGACAGACAGACAGACAGACAAGTAATCAAATGAAAGGCAATTTGTTATTTTTACGCAAGCATACCCTCCCCATCCGTCTTTCTCCTCCCTCTCTCCTTCTTCCACTCTTACCCCTTCCCGAGCCATTGTCTGCAGCGCAGCTCGGAGATTGCCCAATATGAGCAGTCCCTGCCAAAAATGCACACCAAATAAGAACACGAACAGAACCCATTTAGTAATATGAATAGGAAAGGTTGAAAATGTTCTTTGTAACCACATTGTTTTTAAAAGTATACAGTTATTTAATACAAAAAATTGTAGACGGAACACATATATCTGTTTACAGTGTTTTGTTTTTTTCATTTATCACCACCATCATTGTACAAATATATGAAGCCCCTAAGCAACAAGTTCCTAGAGAATACCTGTCCAATGCTTTGTTTCTTTGATTTGTTGTTTTTCAAATTGCGTTGGTCTAAAGGCTGTTTATTCTGCGTATGTTAGCACGGCCCCTGTTTTCTAATTGTTTGTATGTCTATCCAGTTGCATTCAAAGGTAGTTTAATCTGTGTCCTTTGTTCCTCCCCAGAGAGATCAAACTCAAATCAAGAGTGACCAAACTAATGCTTAACTATATAGAATAGAAAACGATTTGAATGGCTAGCCAGGCTAACGACTGTAGCACAAGGCTTTAGTGGTTCAAACTTATTCTTTTGCTATCACAATCTCCAGACAAACTGAAAAACCATATTGAGCATACTGTCTTTTACTTGAGACAGGTCTTGATCTTAAGACTTGTTTAAAGACCACTTTTTAATTGTCTCTGTCTCATGTTGGACATGAACTTATTTTTAACTGAGCCTGTATAAACTCCCTTCGTTCATGTCGGACGGGTGTGTCTTTCACCAAAAGCTCATCCCTCCATGTGTTTGGACTGACTTGAAGACTGTACTTGTAGAGTGTGATTATTATAACTGTTTCCTTGTATCTCTGACATTGTATCATACACAGGTCTTGATCTTGACTTCTGCAAGTAAAAACTACACATTGCCCTATTTGTTGAAATCCATAGACATCTGAACCAGGACAAAGAATTCCAAGAATGCTTTTAATACTGCATTTCTCTGCTCTTTATATCTACTTAGAATTGATCCAACTGATGTTTCCTATTAGTTTTCCTATTAGTCTCACCAGTAAAAGGGAATGTGCATTGTCTATGTGCTGTTTCTGTTGTTGGACTCTCACACTCACAGAGAAAGCCATAACTCCCTATGTGTGTGACAGAAAGTCGATGGGAAGCCATAAGACTGTGAATACCACCAAGTCAATAATGTTCAGCTCACTGTTCTGCCATTCAGCATTCTGTCGGCTGAAACACGAGCAGCCCTCAGCTTCATGTATGTTACAGTAGGACACAGCGTAGGGCTGATCCACACTTCAGATAACATCACAGGAATCACTCACTCTGACAGGGAATATAAGTGCAAGAGGTGAGCAGTTTTATAATGCCACTGTAAGAGACTAAAGTGCTCTTTTAGTAAAAGTGAAAGGCTGTTCTATCCCGTGTTGGGAAATTTGTTTTTATCAAACTTTATGTGACAGGTCAATATCTGTGCCCCACTCTGTCTCCCTTTTAGGGCCCCATTCGGAGTCGGTGCTCCTCGGAGCTCGTGTATGTCCAGTCCAGTCGGTGGAAGTAGCAGTAGTCAAGTGGGGAGTAAAATCTCCGACCCCTCGCCCCCAGGGCCATCTTCGTCCCGGCCGTCCACCCCATTGATAAACTCTGCCAACTCTGTTAACAACACCAGTCCCGCCTCGTCACCGCAAAGTGCTGCTGCTCAGCTGAAGAACTGCCTGCGCTCCGGCCAGCACACAGTTAACCACACACGCACCTCAATGCAGCTGGGTAAGCAGAAATATATACATGTAGTGCACAGTTGTATAGGAGTGACACAAGGGTTTCATTCACTAAGCGTTTTTACATCTATTTTTAGACACAAATACTAGCTTTATTAGACAGCAACATAGGACTTGTTTTCCTGGGGACCTGATTGACAGAACATGGAGGGACTTTAAGCACCAAAACATATGAACAAAATGTGACATAAGGAATTGTGAACATGCAGCAATACTTTTATGAATAACAAGCAGCAGTCAGAAAGGTGCTGCTGCATTAATGCATTGCAAATAGATAGGATTTAAAGGACAGATGATTGTTCTTTACATTTCTTCCAGGAATATGAAAAAGTGGCAAAGAAAGGCATTTACTCCAATTCATGTGGCTGTGTGAGTTACTTTTACAGCTGGAGCTGCAGCGTGCATTTTGAGACAACAGGCAAAAAGCAACAAAAGAAGAAATTATTTGGGCTGTGTAACAAATTATGTTCAGAGACCCATAATTAAACCATTAGCATTAGATTACATATCAATGATTCATTTACATGGGCTAGGCTTACAATTGTGAAAATGGTTGTTATTATAGTTATGTTAAAGTGAGATCTGGGCCATTAAATATGGAACGTCATACGGCAAAGTGCATAAAAGGCTAAAAAACAGTGTAATTTGTGCCTCTTTACTAATATAAAGACATCACTGAAGCAGAGAAAAACTATAAAGAGTTTGACTTTAAAAAACACTCGGTTCCTCTGTCATGAAAACAGTTTTTGTTCTGCATGTAACGGCATGTTTTATTAAACATACATCACTTCACTGAACAACTTAGTAAAAAATCTTCATATTCCTTGTCTGATACAGTGTCTATCAGAAATACCTACTGTATGTACTAAACACAAAGCAATGAAAGCATAAAGACAGGAATGATAAAGACACTCAGAAAAAGCTTGCCAGTTGATTGTCGCTGCGATGACTCAATGGAGACTATAGAGCTATTCAGTGTGTATACAATGCAAAATGTTTTTGAAACCTCCACAATTTGCAGAGACATTGTACAAGTGCATGGCCAGGTAAATTAGTTACAGTCACAACAGCTTTACGCAACAATTATGTTGTGGTACAGTTTGTACCTGCTGCACACACACACACACACACACACACACACACACACACACAGGTGTCTGCGAGGTCTAGATCATATCAACCTTGTTCTCCACTCAGGGCCTATTTATCTCTCCAGCACCATTCCTCTCCTTTTTCTTTGTATTGTTTTGTGAGAGAATAATGGCAAGGTTTCTTTTGGAAGACTGGAAAAGTGCACACAGTGTACTCTGCCAAGGATAACACACACTCGTACACACAGCTGTCATGTGCACTCCCACATATCGACACACAACACTAGCAGCTGAATGACATCACTGTGATTTTGTTTTATGGAGGCGTAATGACAGAGCTGTGTGGACCTCTTTCCCTTTCTCCTTTTCTCTCGCACACAAACACTTACAGATACACATACATCTGGTCCCCATTACAAAATAAAGTATGTGCATAGTTCTGGCCTTCGGTAGTTTTGTCACATGACCACCGAGCCTCTCTGTGGATTTCTGCCCGAGTGCTGGAATATAGAGAAGCAGGTGGCTTGTAATGCTGTGTACAGAGTGTGAGGGAGTATGGGAAGTGCATATGTGGGTGTGTGTTTGTGCGTACGTTTATCCTCACAAGCACCCAGTGTACTCAGAGAGATTAAAGGCTGACACAAGTATTTCAAACGAAGGACAGCACAGTTTTGATTTCTGCAAGGGTTAGTTTAGACTTGAGTTTTTCTCTGTTATTACTGTGTGTTGGTTTATCTAATAAAAAGGATCACTTTATCGTGGGAACATAGAAACAAACATTGTGTTATTTCATTTACAGTGTATAGAGTGAATGAGTATCAAGTATTTCAAAGGCTATCTCAATTAACCTATAGTTAACATACAGTGTTTCAACATTTTATCACCAAATGAGACAATGAGACCCTTGCTGCAACCCCCACAATGAAGACTTACCTATAATCATTGTGGTTTCTTCTACACTCTTTGGAATAAACAATAAATACCTAACATATTGAAAGACAGCAGTATTGGGTGGACTTTAAATGCTCAAAAATTCAACTTAATTGGGAGTGGGAAGTTGATGTATGAATACTTATACAAAAAGGATGCACTTTTAGTCAGTGATACACACCATGATAGAAAAAAATACTTTTAATGTGTCTAGTGTTGCATGTTTAATCTAGGTGTTTGTGTTTTAGTACACAGTCCTCCTGCTGGCAGCCCAGAACGTCCCACGGTTATGGTCTCTCCACTGCGTTCCCAGAGCTCCTCTCCGTCTCGTTGTTTGGGACAGTCCGGTCGTCCACTCTCAATGGTGTCTCCTGGTCCCAGCCTGGGACCCTCACCGCTCTCTTCCCCAGCCTCGAGACCTCTCCTACCCCTTTCCTCTCCGCTGACCTGCCTCACGCCCCCAAATGTGTCAGCAGCCCTACTCAACAGCGAGCCGGCCAGTCCGGTGCTTCCGCCATTACCAGGACCCTCCCACGCATCTTCCCAAGGAGTACTCGCACCCAAAGTAGAAAAGGTAACATGTCACCTGCTGCTTATAAAATCAATACTAGTGTCAATGTCTATTTATTATGTACAGGTTCAACAACATAAAAGTCTTTTAGATTTGCAGAAGTCTTATTTTGCTTGAAGACAATAAGAAACTTGTAAGACAGGGGATTTACATAGAACTAATTGGCCCAAGACAAGAATTAATCTGAAACCAGTATTTCAGTTTTGATGAGCCACCGAGGCATGATCCTTAGAGTAACGTTTTTATTTAAAAGTGCTCAGAGTATCTCTTTTAGGGTTTTATGTTAACTCAAATTTTAAAGAAATTATTGAACTCCTCAATCGTTTTTGAAAATGTAAAGTGCAGATATCTGGGCTAAAATGTAGACTGTAATAAAGACTATTTTATCATCCAGGAACAAAGTATTTGACCTTCCCATCTTTGCCGTTAAGTAAGGACAATAAATACCATAGCAGACTTTAATCTAAAGCTGCCAGTGTAAAGAACGCTAATTGACTCTAGCACCATAGCAGGTGAGAGGCTAGGTGTGTTGTCACCTCGCTGTCACAGATTCCTCTCCATTTTGCTGTGTGTGACGTCGATCCTCTCTCTTCGTTATGAAACTCGCCGAGCTAATGCTGTGGATGTTAAATCAGGCGGTGCTGACACTAAAGGATGGTATGGAAAGCTTGCATCTGTCTCAGCTCCATTTGTTTCACTGTTGGCTCCAGTGTCTGGGACAGCTAATCTAACTACATGGCTAGCTGACAAACAGCTCATTGACTATGGAACAGCAGGCAATGGCCTTGTTTACCGTGGCATACTCAAAGATGATTTAAACCTCTGTTTTTTAGAGCCATTGCTTTGATATTATACTACATCATATGTCATATACAAGCTTGGTGTCAATGCCTTGATTTTCCTCCTGTATCTAGAAGTAGTTACAATGTCTTTATAATATAACATATATAATCCATGTTTTGCCCTTTACTGAAATTCAAATGTGGCAGTGCAGAAATATTAAAGTTGGAATGGCTCTGGAGCCGCGCAGACTGGATCTGTTTTACAAAGCAAGGAGATGATAAAACAGCAATGATAACTGTCTGGCACACATAGTTAGGATAATCTCCACTGAATACTCAGTCACACTGTCTGCAGCACAGCCAGCGTTACAGACACATACCATGTTGGACATGTTTGTTGACTGTCTCCAAGAACTCTGCACACAACAAGCAACAACTGCCAAACGAAAATGCCTGTCAAATGTGCCTGCATATGCAAAATAAATTCCCAAAATATGCTGAAATATTAGCACTGTGTTCAATTTAGTTTACATACTAAATTGAAAAAATGTCTCTTTATTTTTGCATGTTATCTTGTAATTATAGCTAACTAATACAGTGCTCATATGGTTTGATTTCAAACTAGTGCCGATTACTGAGTCAAGGGAACAAACAACTAAGTGACAACATTGTGCTTAAAGTTGCGTTATAAATATTTCTGTCCATTTAGATTATTTAGCTTGAGGCTATTTATCAGCAATTAAAAGTAATTACAATGAGTGGCTTAAGTATAAAATGGCATCACTTACCATCAAACAATACAAACACAGCCTGGTTCAGGATTTAATGAGTTATGATCAAACCCCTCTAATATACACCATATTAGAAGGGATTGATCATAACTCATTAAACTGGCCATGTTCATGTCCAGTCTCTGAGGAGAAATCCCTTGCACACAGCCATGAGTCACTTCGGTTCTTTTGTGAGTTTATGCTGCCCTCTGGTGGCCTGTCGTGACACAACTCAGCAGCCCCTCTTGTAAACAAGAGCACACACTCAATGGAGGCAGATTAAGCCTTTAAGCCTGCAGATGAAAGAAGGGTGATTTTCACTTTTCTGGCACTTTCCTTCCCACCTCTCTTGTCTGCTCTCTCTCCTCCTGACATGTCGCCTCCCTGCTTTTCCTTATTCATACACTCATCATTTTGTTTCCTTTGATGTATGTCCCTCACAGTGCATTATTCTAATTTCTCTATTATTATTTTTAAGACCGTCTAACATGTCTGACATTTCACACATGATAGATTTTCATGTTTATCAGTTTGATATGGCATTCTTGAGTTTTGTTGGAGGGGGCAGGTCTCTCCTGCTTTGCACAGCACTTTCCTCATCCCACCTCTCTTGTTAGTCTTGTCAATAAACTATGAATCCTTAATGTTTATCTTTTTATCAAATCTTTGAGCAGCACAGAACACACTAAATTAAAAGCACAGATAGTCAAGGATATTAATTCAAAGTGGATTCAGATCGTAAAAAGTGTACTAGTTACCAGTGGGTAACATCTTTAAAGTGACCCTAATATCCACAATTGCCCTCTAAACAGTCTCTCTATTGTGTTCATTTTAGTAAAAAAAAAGCTAGTAAAATTGTGCAGAGTTTATCTTGAGTCTATATCAATGTTACAGAGTCATTTACAAGACTTTGGTGTGGCAGCTGGGTGAAGTGCTGCCGGGCCCAGTCAGTGGGAGCAGCTGGCACAAGAACAACAGGTCATGGATAAGATGATTTTTGTTATTTTAAAGCACTCTATAAATAAACAAGATTTCCCAGACATAGTTTCCTGCAAAGACACAATTAAGGCAAAAAAAAAAGTTTTAATGTTCTTCTTAGGTTTAATATGAATTCTATAATAGACCCCTGCAGTAATCGGGAAAATATTATCTATGAAGGAGTAGATATAAACCCTTCAGGCGTCAATAAAAGTGATGACTATTGATCTGTGAAGGCCCTGTTCCATCCATCAGAGTGACAAAAAACAAAGACAGGTTTGTTTTGTTAGCACCAATTTAATTATGGGACATTTCTATAGAATTAGGCATGAAGGGAAATTAACAAATTAACTTGTCTATCAATGGATAGCAATATATTAATTCACTCTTAGCATATCCAAAGAAAATGAATCCGCTTTGCCATTGTAAGTAACATAATGTAACATTCAGCATTATAAATTAGAAATGATATCAGAAGCCTTTTGTGCTATCAGGGAAAGATAAACGTTTTCATAAAAGAAAGAGCTACATTGAACATTTAAATGAATCTAAAACGTTCCAGGATATAGTCCCTTATGTCAAGGTACATAAGGGACTACAAAGCAACAAGGTACTTCAGGGAATGCTATCATTTTTGTGCATTAATAAACGATCTCTCGTCTGTATGTCTGTCCTCAGAAGGAGAGAAAAGCAGGAGGTTTGTTAAAGCTCTTGTCTGGTGCAGCAGCTAAGAAGAAACCTCGTTCACCTCCATCGTCCCCGCCAACACATGACCCCTCACTGGGCGCCGTAGCTACAGACTCCGCCCACCACCCGCATCATCACCACCACCACCCTCGCTCAGGTTCCTGTCCGATGGCGTCGCAGGGCAGAGCGGGCTCCTGTCCCGTAGAGAGCGACATGGGAGCCATTGGGCTGGAGCCATTGCACAGAAAGTCTGGCTCCCTGGATACAAACTTCCCCATGTCGCCCCCGGCAACACGCACTGGCAACGTTCTGATGATCCTCAGGCCTGAGCCCAAGCCCCTGTCGAGAGAGAGGTGAGAACAAGAAGTTATTTGATGTAGTTATTGTGCACAACAGAGGCTCTGCTGACCATAGTAAAGGACATAACTAAACTGAATTTGGAAAAAGGGTCTGCGTTGAGTATGTTGTAACTGCTGTTTATCCGGCAGATATCGGGTGGTGGTGCCCTACCCTCCCCAGAGCGAGGCAGAGATCGAGCTGAGGGAAGGAGACGTGGTGTTTGTCCATAAGAAGAGAGAGGACGGCTGGTACAAAGGAACTCTGCAGAGAACTGGACAGACCGGCCTCTTTCCTGGCAGCTTTGTTGAGAGCTTCTGAAGGAAAAGGAACGGACAAATGAGCACAAGTTTTCTGTCTATGAGTCACTATACACACACAGAAAAGCAGGATCAGTAATGGTTTCTGTAATCAATGCCAGCATTTGGAGTGACATTAGAAAAGGTGCCGTTTAACTAGGCCTAACAAGAAGTACATTTTGGACAACTGACCCTTTCAAGCCCAGTCCATTGTTTTCCTTTTCCTTGGTTACTAAGTTAGACAAATTGAATGTAAACCTTTGAAAACCTTTTTTTTTTTAATTAAGGAGATGTAACTTGCTTTTATGAGATTGTTGGTAAACTTTGGCCTTTGAAAAGGAACACAGGTTGGTACAGGTTTAATTAAAATTTAGTGAAAATTATGAAAATTAAGAAAAATAACGTCCTTCTCAGTCTCTCAGTAACCAGTCAGAGGGCTAGCAAAGGGTCAGTTGTTTTTACATATTTACAGAACTTTCAATTTCTGTTCTTAAGATTTTGACAAATTTCCATCATGGTATCAACAAACCAGTAATGGTCCGACTGATTCACAGACAGAAAAGCTGGCCCTGTCTTCAACCAGCCCCGCCACACAATAAGATAGGCAGCTTTTCAGTCAGTTAACTGCGGACAGAGATGGGTCAGACTGCAGTCGGACTAAAGGTGAGACTACTGAAGGCACACTGACTCAGATAGCACAGCAAGACAAAGCCTGCCTCCAAACTCTCCTCTTTGACATCATCCACCAGCAAACCTAGCACAAAAAAAGCATTCTCCTGCTTTGGACTGAGACCTCACAACTTGAATCTGGGTGCTTTATTATTGAAATTAAAAAAGTGAAAAGATTTTAATTATGAGTCATTGTGAGCACATCTCCATGTTCAGTTTACAAAATGTTTTTAAACCGATACAATAATAATAACAGTGCATGTAGCATTTTGTTTTTTATATGTGAATATCAATTTGTTACAAACATATTGCATTAATTTATCTTTCATACTTAAATAATACTGTTTAAATTTAAATATGATCATGACATAGGCCTAACCAAGAAGTTGCGCCAAACATTTTATACAAAAAGGCACAAAATTCTGCCAATTATTTGCTGAATGTCTAGTTACAAAGTATTTGTGTTATTTGTTAAAGGGATTAGATCTGGTAAATGGATTATTTATTTATTTTTTATCACTTTTAAAACACATTTTCAGTTACAAACTCACCCTCATCTTCTGCAAATTCTGTTAATACCTGTGGCTTGTCCCACAGGCAATACAGCTTTGAACATAAAGTACTAGAGCCTTAATATTATACAGAACAAAACTAAAATAATAGAACATCATAATTTTTCAAAATGCCAAATACAATTCCATTAAGATGGAAAAGCACAGGACTGTGGATGAAAAGAAACAACAAAAATACATTCAAACTGGCAATGTTCTCTCTTTTATGTTGAAAATTATTTTATATTTGGATGTTTACCTTGAACTATCGGGCAAGGACGAAGAGTGATGGTATTACCATTACAATGATAAAAGCACAGGCAATTTGTTCTTGTATTTTTCTTTGGAAGATCCTGATCTCTTAAATCATAAAGGAACAAAAAAGGAGAGTGGCTGGACCAAGCAAAAACTTACACACTATGATTAGAAAGCAAGGCAGGATTAGCTGCAATCTTTCTGCACGGCATTGTGGGTATAATCCAGTGCATCGGAACAGATAAAACCAAAAATCATTCTGCAGTTTAATGTTTTTTCTTGACAAGGTCATGGCTCAGAGCAAAGTGGAAGTCACATGGTCAAAGACTAGGGCTGGACTGACATTTAGTTTACATATTTAATGTGCAATTAATTAAGTTTTGTTATTTAATTCTTTTTTAAATGTTAGGTGAATGTCTAGTTGAGCCAGTTATAAGAGATGGCCATACATAAACGTCACATTTTGGCACAAGTTATTAATTATTGGACGCCTTCAGTACAAAAATGTATACATTGGCCTTTGGAAGCTGTCAGTCAAACCCTAGTGCCTACAAATGCCAACACATCAACTGTTTACTAGCAGCAGATCAGGCTGCGTTTTGTCTTCTGCGTCCTCTTTCCCTTCGTCCTCGTATCGCGACCTGGCTTGTGTTTGTGGTGCAGTTTTGTTCTGTTTGACTTGATGACAAAAACCAGCACATCACCGCTTTGAACAGAACAGCTCTGCATAAAGCCTGAGGGGGTTTCTCATATCCGTTTGTACGCTTGCTGAACACAGGACTTGAATTTTGAGCTGTCCTAATTTGTGTTGGTCTGGTCTATTTTGTGTTTATGAGGTTGATGCTGTGAGTGAGGGAGTTTACAGCGGTCGAAACATCAGGAATAAAACCACTGCACAGTGGTCACTTTATGTATAATAACTTGAACCGCCAATTTGTTTTTTTACGCTGTATGTGTTTTATTTTGTGATGTAATTAATGCTTGTCATTTGTCTCAGCTTCCTGGTTGTAAATACCACTTCTGAACAAGATTTTGGTCCAAATTTTCTGTCAATTTGTATTGTGGCATCTTTAGATATGTGAACATTAACATTTTGTGCAGTTTTAATTCCAACTCAACTTGACATACCATCGTATATTAGTGAGGTGCCCGTTTAAAGAGATCATGCTTATTGGTGGGTTTCATTTTAATTTTAATGATACTTGAAAAGTTTTGAAAATCGGATTTCCTGTGTGTGATCACTCTGACATTAAGCCCTACCTTTGTCTGAACCAAATCTGCTCTGATTGGTGCAGCAATATTTCTGTGCTCGGCTGAGAAGACATAACTTCCTGCTAATTTCTTTCTATGGTCTAATACTGTTTTAAAAGTATAATGTCTTATTACCTGATTTTGCAACTGGAAAAGTTAACAAGGTGTTTTAATTAGTGTTAAAACTGAAGCAGTGGGAAAAAGAAAAAGCATAATGGTGTTTCTTTAACTTCTCTGTCCCTCCAGAAAACCTGAGCCCTCACCCTACCATCTTGAATTAGATGTCAGCATATTTGTTCCTATGGATACTGACGTGTGTGAGTGTGTGAATGTGTGCTTGTGTGTGAGCATGCGGGGACAAGTGGGTGGGACCTCTGTATGTAGCTTTTTACATAAAAAGGAGTTTTATGAAAACGTTTAATGTGGCGTGATACTCATGCCTCGTCAGGACTGAACTAGGTTTGGCTGAGTAAACCATGAGAGAAATCTGAAAAAATAAGAACTATATATAATTCTATATTGTGCAGAATATTTATAGGCCTTTTGTGCCAATGAAGTCATGCTCTGCGCTGGCCACGCCCAGCACTTTCTACCATGTGATCATTATACATTGTCTTGTACTGATGACCCGTGGTTGATTTGATTGTTTTTTCATGTCAAGTGCATTTTTCGCAATAAATGCCTTTGTTTTAACAAGAATTTCAGGTGTCTTTCGAATTCTGCCCGCAGCTTCTTTTACAACAAAACTAAACATGTCAGACAAAGCACACTAGAATATTCTAATTCATTACAAACACATTACCTGGATATGTTTCATCCTCTGAAATCATATATTGTGCTCTAATTATAATTATCTGCACTCACAATGCACTCAAGCTAATCAAGCCTTGTGTGCAACACTTGTTGACTTCATGCCTTTATCACCAAAAAAAAAAAAAATATCTTAAATAAAAATTTAAAAAAAATTCCCCATCCACCTTCCCTTCCTTTTTATGTTTCTGGCTGTCTCCCATGTGTGCTCATGCTAACAGTGACATGGATGAGGTGTGTAATTGGTAATTCACCAGGACTCCTCACAACCTCATCTCTTCAGCAGCTGGGTCTGTCTTCACTGATCACCTTCATTTGCATTTAGAGTGAGTAGCCAAAGGTGACAAGGGCATGTCTATGTGCAAGCACAAGGGTATGACAGCTATCTGGGATGTAAAAGCATGTTGAGGAAAAACTTGAGGACCAGGCAGTAAATTCATATTTTTCTGATTTCTGCAGAGTGTGGAGATCGCATTCACCTCTGCTGGATAACCTGGGAGAAATTACTTTTGCCTTATGTTGCACCACCCAGAGAGAAACTAAAAGTATCAGTCTACACACACATAGTTCACCTGAGGGCGCCCTGGTGCCAAGCGAGCAGCCAGGTGCAGCAAGGCCCCGCAGGGAATCAATCAGCTCCCTCAAAACTTTACACCAGTGCTGTCTGTCTACCTGTCTGCGTGCCAGCTTTGAGTCACATGAAGGGCAACAGAGCCTGAGGGGAGGGGAGGGGGTGCTGCGCGGAGCAAGACCTCAGAAAAGCCACAGCAGGGCGGTCCCTTTGTGTGGGGAATGTTCAAATATAGCAGGTGGTGGGCAGAAGATGTTAAGCTTTCAACAGCTGCCTCTAATGAACCCTTTCTCATCCCTTGTAATATCAGGATTAGTATATGAAAACAAAAGGGATTCATAAGTAAGGTTAGAAAGCTGAAAAAAAATCCTTAAAAACAGATCAGGATTTATGAGCAGCCAGCTACTGGAGTTTCTCCAACTCTTCCTCTCTGCTTTAGGTTCTTTGCATATTGAAATAAACACAGGGAACACTCTCTTGTCAAAAATACATGATTTATTTTGAAAGAATGAAAAAAAGCTCCCAAATAACACGTTTTTATTCCTTAAATATACTTGTAGCACAAACGTGTTTAACACTTTAGGCACCGGTGAGTTTCACTGCACGAACAGGTGAGTCTACTACTTTACACAGGTAAGGCACCAACATTAAAAAGGTACTAGTGTTTAGAAACGTGGCAGTGTTTGAGTCTTGTTTTAGTGGAATCTAACTCAACAAGAAAAATAAATGCAGTGTTCCGGTTGACTTTGTGCCTTGAGACACATACACGACATAAAGTGATACAAAAAGCTAAAATACAGTCTTAAGAGGCATTCTCATTTGTTTTCCAAAGTTCTGGCTTCAACTGTAGGCAAGAAAGTAAATATAATACATATAAATATATTCTGTACCTAATGTAAAGCAGGCTTCAGCCTCATCATTATCAAAAATGGCTGGTACAAAAATGTCCCTTTAAAAACCCTTTAAAGTGTGGCTTCCGCAGTTTTTTTTGTAATTACGGTTTGCGTTTTATTGCACAAAAGGAGAATATTTGTCTGACCTGTCGGTTTTCTATTATACCCATTGAATAATAAATACCCTTTAATCCTATTTTTAGTTTAATCTTATCTTATTATCCTATTATTTGGGGATGCCTGGATTATTTAATGAATATGCTTAACATATGGACGATATTTTAATGGTCTACAAACCTAAAAGACATCCGTTTGAGAGTTTACTGCGAGTAACTAGAATATAAAACTGCCTCATATAAAGAGTATATGTAAATCCAATATTGTACAGTATTTGTGGCTCCTATGTCTACATTTATTTCAGTTAAAACAAAAAACTGAGTGAGGTCCCTTTTCATGCTGTACAAGCTACTGTAATACTAATGGATGCATTTATGTGTACATAGTGTAGGGCACCAAGGCTTAGTCCTTCTCAGATTTATAAGGAAGGAGGAATACGGAAAATAATAGATATAAAAAAGAAAAGATAAATACAAAATATTACACACACATGTAAAAGAAAAAAGAAAGTGTCAACATCTATTTAGCACAAAAATCAAACTGAACCTGGTTAGTGTTTTAGACTGCCCAAGTAAAGCTGGAGGTTGGGATTTTGACGCTGGTCGGGCTGGTTTTAATGGAATTTCTTTTAGATTCAGCATCTTTACATGAAGCTAGAGCTGAAAGGTAAAAAAATCAATGTCAATGCTTATTTCTCTACTAATTAACTAAGCTTAATAACATCTTTCTGTTCAGGACATAAATATTCTATATATTGTGAATATACTAAGTTGTATTGAGTGAAGTCCATTTTTATTATATTTTACCCATAACTCAGTAATCCAATTATATCTACAAGTATCTATAGCTACAACTTTAAAAAGATCTTACTTCTTGCGGTCCTTGTCCTTTTTGCCGTTGGCAGTCATGCTCTGTCCCTGTAGAAGCTGAGCAGCAGCTCGTCTTTTGCTGAAGGAGATCTGGTCGTCCTCCAGCAGCTTCTTCTTTTCCTCCAGGGTAGATTTCTCTTCAGTGTGCAGGCGCTTCAGCTGCTCAAAGCGGCTCTGCAGCTACAACACAGAAACAAGTAAAAAATTACAATAACTACGTAAGGTGCCTGATTTCAGCTCAACAGTTGACATAAAAAAGTTACATAGCTTGCTTAAATACACGTTTACCTAATGCTGTGAGCTGAATGGAAAACTATAGAAAAAATTTATTTCAACACAAAAATACAACTTCATAGAATCTTAATATTCTCTCACAAAGAAGCTGTGGATGTCACAACCATATTTTACAATGTAAAAAAGACTGGTAAATGGAAACAATAGTTCATCGTTTACTTCAGAGGTTCCTTCAAAATGCTTTTGATAAGTAAACATATTACAGATTTTTTTAAATTAAGTATAGTTACAGAGACAAAAAAATGTATTATTTGGAATAAGAAAAAATTAAACAAAATGTTGAATTAAGGTTATATCCAACTTTTGCTCCTTCAGTGTTCTCCTCTGCATACCTCTCTCTCCGCCTCTTTGAGCTCCGACTCCTTCTCCTTCACCCTCTGCACAAACATCTGTCTCATTTCGTCCTCTCTCTTCTGCAGCTCCAACAGGAACTCCTGCCGCTTGGCCTCGTAGGTCTCCTGCAAACTGTGTACAAACACATTTTTTCCTGTCAACATCATACCATGACATCCCTGCAGTTATAATCGAGATGTTAACGAGTGTGCAGCTCACCTGACAGGTTTGCACTCGGGGTCGGTGTCTTTGAAGCCCATTTCCTCCAGTTTGCAGCGTCTGTACAGCTCGTAGTGGCGAGTGTGCGTCTGCTCTCTCAGGTCCTCCATGTTCACACAGATCAGCATCTCTCGGAGCTTCATAAAATCACAGTGGCTCTCGTTCTCAACTGGCATACACATAACGCATTAACAATTAAAATAGGCCATTGAGCAGAAGTAAAACAAAAATAGGTAAACTGATAAACGTTAGTCCTACCTTGTACTATTCCCCAGGGATACTGACGGGCCTTCACCATTTTATTGCCGACCAACACTTCCTCTGCACTTCCTACTACAGCGAATGGCAAATGCCCCTAAAACACAACACAATGGCTTAAATTACTTTAACTGTTGTTGTGTCCTTTGGCAAGACACTTAACCCACCTTGCCTACAGTGGTGTTCCAGCTGTAACACTTGTGAATGGAACCTTAATGTAAGTCACTCTGGATAAAAGCTTCAGCTAAATGACTAAATGTAGCTCAGTCTAAGCACTTAATTTAATTTGTTGAATAATATACTGTACTTAATTCTGTATAGGACTATTAGTAGCCTTTATTTGATATCCAGGGCTAACAACCTTAAGATTTCAGAAACTAATACAATGACTGACAACAGCTCTGCTTTAACACCACGAGACCACACACAAGTTAATCACAAGAAAACAGGACTTCATTTTAGTTTTTCCTTTTAACCTTCAGAAAAACAAACAGTGGCCATAAGGACAGTAAGGAACTGCTATTTTTAAAATGTGGATGTGGCTAAAATGACTTTAATAACATGCAAACATTTTAACATAAAATGGAAACATACCAGTAGCTCATTACTACTTGTGTCTATTTGTAGTTTTGGTCCTGAATTAACTGATCTAAAGCAAGATAATCTGCATTCATGTTATTTCTGGCTGTTCCTACACATTCCGTCCTACAGTGTGCCTGCCATCTCGTCATGACACGTAGATCTCATAGAACAACAGTGTGAGTAAGAGCAACACATTCAATAACGCCTCTCTCTGCAGATCCGTACAGTGACACAAAAGGACAATTCCAGTAAGTGTGTGCGCATGTGTGTCTGTGAAGTGATTACAGCATTCCACTGCTTTTTCTAGTCTTTTCACACACAAATCCAGGGTTACTGACACTCCAGAGAAGTGGAATCACACGTCACAAAAGAACGCAAGTGGCTACACACCGAGAGCATGGGAAAGTCTGTGACCACTTGGAAAAAGGGAGGGGCTTGGCCACTTGTAGAGTGGACCACTCCCACACACTAAAATACGAAGAGGAGAGCCAGGACAGCCACAGAAAGGGGCCCAAACTAGAAACTTGCATACTTTCTTTAAAAGCACTTGAGGAGAATGCAACAGACAATTAGCATTTACTCTGCATGTTTATAAAATGTTGTTTTCCTTTATGGTTAAGCATAACAAAATTAAAAGCACACACAAAACAAACCTTCACAAACAGCCATTCCATCACATTCTATTGGCCAAGATGTTTGAAACAAAAATTATGCATTTTTGGTTGAAACATGTTGGCTTTTTAATTTCAAAGAACTGTTTTCCATGTTTCCCCAACAGACTTTGTTTAGAATGAGTCTGCAAAAAGTTAACACTCTGTTCTTGCTTGATTACTGTTCTAGTTATTTGTCATATATAGGCCTAGTCCACACGGGTATTTTTATAACCGGAGTTTTTCCTCCTGCGTTTTAAAAAAATCCTGTCCACAAACGCTCGCATGAAAACGCAAAAACCTGCTATCAAGCGCTGTCAAGAGCATGCCACACCAGCAGGCGGCGATATCACCCTAATCATAAAGGCATGTTGGCCAATCAGACCAGCGGATAACGGCGCACACTCTGACGTCGCAAGGCAAAAACGCCGGTTTTACTGTCCACACGACAACGCTGCAACCGGCGTATCTGAAAATCCTCACCCTGGCAGGGGTTTTCAAAAATGTTCGGTTTCAGTGACCTGATACTGCGTTTCCATGTGTGGACGAACCGTGTAAAAAAAAAGTCACGGTTATAAAAATACCCGTGTCCGTGTGGACTAGGCCATATTGTCTCATGAGTAAAAGATGATTTGAGCCACAGCTCTCAACTAACTCTTTTATCTTTATATTTTGTTTAAATAAAAGACCCAGGCTTAGGCACAAAAAAACAGCTTTCTTTTCTGACACAGTTAAAATGCTGAGGAATCTACCTTGCTGTCCAGTTTCTTCATAGTGACCAGGTCCAAAGATTTGAGTGAATGGCCTGAGGGGGAGATAAAGTAAAGGCAGGCATGGACACGCGAGTCATGGTAGTTGTGAAGAGAGCGTTTGATCTTTAACTCCTCCTGCAGATAACTCTCAAACTGTCTGTCAATGTAGTCCACCACTGGCTGGTAACTTAAAAAAACAAAATGCAGAACAAAGCTTAAAACATGACTCTTTTATCTTGATCTTTATTATTAGAATCCCCCTCATTCCTACCTCTCTTGTTTGTTCATTTGGTCTCCAAAGCCCACAGAGTTGACCACAGTCAGGCGAAGTCGTACATTACTCTCCTGGAGATCATAGGTTTGAGCCCGCAGTTTCACCTGGGGCTCAAAGTGGGACGACTCAAAGTTCTCAAAGTTAGTGTTAAAGAGAGTGTCCATCAAAGTTGACTTGCCAATCCCAGTCTCACCTGCATTAAACAAGACAAGCATAATTTAAACATATGTCAAAATCTATGCTCATCAACTTGTGTGTGAGATAAAGTACCGATGCAGAGAATATTGAAGCAGAAGCCTTGGCAAATGGACTTGTTGACAAGCTGATCTGGGAGGCTGTCGAAGCCCACATGGCCAGACAGGTTACAGGGCCTTATGGTCTTGTCCTGAAATGCACAAATTGTCATGATTAAAAATAAGTTTAATATTCCAACTTTTAGAACTTCCAATGGTGTTGTTAAGGAGGCTACAACAGAAGAGTATGTGCACTATCCAAGAGGCATAAGCAGTGTTATTATTACGGAATCATTTTAACTATTTGGTAAGATTTATTCAATCCCATCTGTGCAATGGTAGTTAGAACCTACGTATAATACATTTTCCTCATACTTGAGCCGTCCTAAAGGAGTGGCACCACAAACATATACATATGTCTATAAGTGAGACTTAGTTGTTCTGAAGACTAAAGTTTTTTGTATTTAGTGCCTGTTGCAAACACAAAGCTTGTGCCGAGTTATCCTACTAACAGGAATCCCCAACTTTCCTGTCTAGCCTATTATCAAAGAGGAACTTTAAACAACGTAATCATAAATTTTCTTTACAGTGCGATTATTATGCTTGGATATGTAGTAAAGAGGATGGTGGGTAGTTTGATAAGTGAGTGAAATATCCAGCTTAAGTTTAACAAACAACTTAAAATCTATTTCGGCTAACTGCGGCTAACTCAACCTTAGCATTGGACACTCCCTGGAATACCATCAATAGTGTTACAAGTCTGCCAATAAACGAATAAAGAAAATACAAACCGGTTGCCGAGCAACATCAGAGGAAGCCATAGTTAATGTACTTTTAATATCAAGTGGATACAAAATATAAAAATTAAAACAAAGTCAAATGGCTTTCTTTGACAAAACAATCTTGACCGCCCCACTGTGACCGTCTCTGCGTCGACAACTGGACAGAATGTACCACTTTATAAAAGAGGGAGATGATCGGATTTGAGTTATTTCAATATTTAGAGACTTGACTAATTTAGTTGAGATGACTATACAAATCAAAGTAATCCGTTAAAATGTTCGTCAATGACATTTAGATCGCATTTTTACACTCCCTTTTCACAATATAATGGTTCACTCTGTTCCTTTTCTCGGTCTACAACGGTGTGTTGAACACTATCAGAAAATACAAATACTATCTAACATTCAATAGCAATATGGAGGTTAAATCAGATTCACTCAGCTGATTATTGGCTTACATGTTATGATAGAAAAGAGTTGACAACGTATTGCGTCGATAAAATATGATTTGCAACACAATATAGTCTGAAGTAACTTTTGAGATTTCAAATAATGTATTTTACAAGGTACTCCTGAATGCAACAGGGACTTTTGTGAGCGCCGTTGTGATCGTGGCTCACTGCGCCCCCTATGTGTCCGAGCTGTATTCTGCACATACAATAACAGTGGTCTTTCCCACAGAGGAGGAGAGGAGGAGGAGGCCGAGGATGAACATGAAGATGCTGTCATGTTGTCACCGACACGAGGGAATGACAGCAACGTGAAAATGAGCATATTGTGAAGCTTCCCTGTTTGACATAGGTGTATTTTTTGATACAGCATGACATCACAGTGCACAGAGCAAGCCGTGCTGGAGTTCCTAAAGGACAGAGGAGGGAGGGTCCAACAGATGGAGCTGATCGATAATTTTCTTTCAGATTGTGGGGAAAATGAGTCATCCGAGGATGAGGAGAGGCGTGAGATTCTCAGACGCATCGTAGACACTGTGGGGTTCGTCAAAGTGGAAGACGGGGTGAAATTCGTGTGTTTAAACAGTGAAAGCAGCGCCGAGTCCGTGATGCGTTCAGGCTCCGACGCAGACGGCCAGCCTCAAACAGAATGCAATGGGAATATTCACTTAGTCAATGGCAACCAGGACAACGGACAGCAAATAGGTGAGTCAGACAACCCCACTGTCTCAATTTCATTACATCGTTAGCCGAACATCGTTCAACACAGTCTATTCATGTTACCTATTGACATGCTTCTGTTAAAACATGTCTGTTGAGTAGCCCAGAGATAAGTTAAGCAAACCATGATCTATGACATAAAAATGTTTATTTTAACAAGATTAACACTATTCTCATCTCTTGTAGTCACTTTTTTTTTTACTTTAACTAGCCTAGTGCATCAAAGTATTTACAAGCAGGCTACGTTATGAAAGAGGGTTGTGTTGACTATAGGGCCTATTTTGTCCTACTTAAAAATTCCCTCCAGACATGTAACTAAACATTCACAGAAAACTCTCTGTTCAGTAATAATTTGATTATGAATGAATGATGTTTAGGCTACAACACATATTGCTAACACACTTTTAGTGATGACCTTTATTTATTACACCATTCATTTACACGTACTTGTACTATGGCTGTGTACATCCATATACCACCTCAGTCATTGAAGCTGATGTCATTTTGTCCCACAGAGACAGTCAGTCCACCTGCTGACACCCTTGACAATGACAAAGAGTCAAATGGCAACAAGCAACCGGCACCTGCCTCCCAAAATAACAAGCATGGGACACCTACCTCTGGTGGAGGAGGAGCAGGGGAGGTGAAACTGAGGGACAGAAGGAGGCGGGAGTCAGCCCCGGTCATTGGGATGTCTGAACTGGACCATGTGCACACTGCAGGGCCCTACAGTCAGCAGTTGAGGGCCATGCGTAGAGTGTCCCGAGGCTCCCAACGTGCCATACTGACCAGCTGTTTATCTGAAGACAGCACCTTGGAGTGTCTGGAGTCTTTGGGAGACATCAACACACCAAAAGGAAGTCGCAGGAACTTCATAGAGCTGATGATGAGCAGTTCTCCACAGGTACAGGCTGTGTTTGTTTGTCATAATGGCATGAAAACAACAACAAAAAAACATTGTAGTTATATGTCAGCACATTTATTTTCTGTTCTTTTTAGACCCATTCTAAAAAGCCCTGTGGCACTGACTGTACTAATGACCTGAACGCTTCAAATTGTTTGTTGCCGGTTATTTTGTCCTGTGGCCACTTGGGATAGTCATAAGATTACAGTGACATTTTTTTTAACCTTTTCATGACATGTATGTTCTCAAGTGCCAATAAAATATGTGGGTCTGCTTTAATGTAATGAATAGTCGTGGTTATAGCACAAACACTGAAACATCTTAATGTCATTGTAGGATCTATTTTACCTATTTGACCAACTCTTAAATAATGTTAGCTTCATTTTGCATATAAATACGTATTTCTGACAAGAGCTGCACAAAATATCTCAATCCTCTTTGACTGTCTTAGTAGTTGTCCAATCAGAGTCTAAAATCAAATTGCAGTGTGTTCAAATAAAAATGTACCTGGTTTATTTCTACATTTAGTCCTAGGTTAGACCCATTTAGTCCATGTTTAGACCTTGTTTGGCCATGATTTTGTCCTTCATTTAGTCCTGGTTTAGTCCATGGTTTTTTCCTACATTTTGTCCCAGTCTATGCCTGTTTAGTACTTGCTTAGTACTTGTTTAGCACAGTAGCACAACTGTCATTGTGTCCTTGGGCAAGACACTTAACCCACCTTGCCCCCAGTGGTGTTCCAGCTGTAACACTGCCTCTGCACATGGCTTAATGTACGTTTCTTTGGATAAAAGTGCTAAATGAATAAATGTAAATGTTTAGTACTGGTTCGGTCTTGATTGATTTAGTCCTAGTTTTGAGTGAAAGTCTAGAACGTTGTGTAACTTTATATATATTTTTTAATTCAGTATTACAGGGATCCCAATATTACAGTACAATATCAAAATAGTTATTGTCCCAACTGTGACCATTTTCCATTGTTTTCTGTTTTATAGGTTCGGAGGTCTCTAATCAACCGCGGCTCACGACTCCGGGATTCAGTGAGAAGCGATGGTGACTCCACGTCTATCCTCTCCTCGGCCACAGATGAGGACTGTGCCTCAGTGACACTAGACCCACTGGAACACGAGTGGATGCTATGTGCCTCGGATGGGCTGTGGGAAAGCTTGCAGCCACTGTTGGCCGTTGAAGCCAGCCTAGTTGCCAAGAGAGACTTTGTGACCGGCTTCACCTGCCTGCACTGGGCGGCTAAACAGGGAAAGGCTGAGCTCATCTCGCAGCTGCTGGCCTTTGCTAAAGAAAATTCTGTCCCTGTGAATGTAAATATCAGATCAAGTGCTGGATACACGCCTCTGCACCTGGCAGCTATGCATGGACACGTACAGGTGGGTTGTAAGGACACTGCTGTAAGTAGGATATCATGTGTTGTACCAGCTCAGTGGAGCATAGGATAATTGCTCACCTTCTGCTGAAGCTAGAATAAATAATCGACTGTTGTAATTATTTATGTGCACTCAAGTAGAAGTAATTAACCTTTCAAACTGAAAATGTAAATAATAAAAAGTGTCATTTAATTTAATTATCACAGATGCATTTTTATTGACAGGCATGTTTTTTGTAACTTATTTGGCTTTTTTTTCTTGTTAGTGCTAGTGTTAGTCACTAATACTCACTCATGGTTAGAGACTCAATGTAGCAGCAATAGGTGATGTCAGCTACAATGAGCTAAACAATCATATATGATTACAACCGGATTATTGTGAATAAATTACATTAAATTTTGTTGTTTATTGTGATCGGCAGGTGGTCCGTGTGCTGCTGTCCGATTGGGAGGCAGACCTTGAAGCCCGAGACTACAGCGGTAGGCGGGCCATACAGTACTTGCCCCCACCATTGGCTGCAGGTCTACAGGAGGAGGAAGTGGTCACCTCACCAGGGGCCGAGTCACACAGTGAAAACACCAACAGCGGTACCAGTGGAGGGCGCGGCTGGCGTAGAGTCCTCCAGGGCAACCTGAACCCGCTGCGGCTCTTGAACCCACCGGCCGAGGCAGCCGAAGACAGCATCGGCTCCGGGAACAAGAACAAGGGAGGGATACAGAGGAAGTCATCTCTGAGCCGCTTGAATGCTCGTCTGCATCGTGGACGCCATCGAGCACAGATCATACACAGCGCCTCTTTCAGGGATTCTGGGGATGTGGGGAAAGGAGAGGAGCTGCCAAAAAGTCCTCTACGAACACGACCTCTGTCTAATCTGTTTGGGTGAAGAGACACAAAACCATCCTCACACTGAAGATCTAAACCACTCATCTACAGTCACAGTTTACTTACCTTTATAAGCTGAGATACATTTCTATTACTGCAATCACATTAGGCTGAGACAATTGTAAACTAATACATTTCAAGGGTTTCCTCTTTTGTTATGGTTTGTCTCTCCTCAGAATTATGTAAAGATCACCAGGTGTTTGTTTTTTTAAACTGCATTACTTTTAACATTTAAGTTCCAGATGCAGTTTATAGTTTATTTTACATCACTGATGACTGAAGAGCACAAGTCATATATTCACACAGCATTACTCAATCATGATAATTATTGATTAACCTTTTGTTCATTTTTAAATGTGATTGGGTTGAAACCAGCTTAGAGGTCTAACAGTATTTACAGAAATCCTAAAACAGGAAACTATTGTTGGAAAAGAAAAAACTTTATTGTTTCTTTATGCAAATTATAATATTTTTTATCCCAGTATGAATTAACCTCTGTTGATTGGATGGTGCTAAAAAATGCCATTAAAGTTCAGTTTTTTTTTGTAGCAGATTTTATAATACCAGACTGAAAAAAAACATATCAACTGCACTTGTCACTTTGGAGATAGGTGGGTGGGTGGTCATAGATTACGTTACGTTTATGGACCTATAATTTAAAATCATTCATTATAATTATTGAGACACAATGTTTAAGATTAAATGCTAGATCTATTGAACTTTTGTTGAATGAACTGTTTATATCCAATGTATATATACTGTTTTCTACTGACTATAATGTACCTCACACATCCATGTCATCTGCTTTACTCTTTGTTTTCTGGTTTCTCTGTTGCAGTCATAAATTAGAAAAGCCTTTTAATCAGTTCCTCCCATTGTAGCACTGCGACAGACAGCTAGACCCATGACATACATAAGCCAAACTTGTTATACTTTTAATGAAACCATTTGTAGTACTAATCAAAGAATCCCAAACCTCTTTTATTATATAAGTCTAAAGCGTATTGTTCTGACCCTGCATGTGCACAATCACTGGCCCATCATTTATTTGTGTCATCTGTGGATAATGAAGTACATTGTGTTTAGCTGAGGAGCACAATAACTTTTTTTATTTTTTTGACTCTACTTCCCAAATATGTGAACGTTGCTCTCTCTATGACATGATGCATCCTAGATTTTCTGAATGTACCTTTAGTATTTTGTAGCATTAAAAATGTTAGGGCTACTTTTGGTGTCGGATTGTAACGTTTGGAAATTGTTAACTTCTGTGCAATGTTTTCTTTTTGTCCAAAAACCATGCCTTATTTGTTAAATACTGTGTAGTTTTATGTGTCGTGAAACTGTACCTGAGCCACATGTTTTCAGTTTTGTCAGCCCTGAATGTGAAATAAAGCAATAATTTGAAATCTCTCTGGCCTAAACTTTTGTATGTTCTCTTTTTTCCAAATAGAATGGTAAAAAACAATGTTATGAAAGTATGAAGCCAAAGTGGCAGTTTATTTGAAGACTACCATGAGATTACGACTTATCACTTCTCAGTTATTCATAATAAACACACTAGAGAGATATTTATGGTGAGAAAACAGTAGTCTGGGGGAAAATGTATTGTCTTATTGTAGATTTTTTTTATGTAATTTATAATAATAAATAGATGTCAAAATGTGAATTAATAAATTAATGTTTTATTAGTGTAGGTTAGTTGTGTTATAGATTTTGTTTGCACCTGAATTATTAAAACTTTATACTTTATGTAACACTTTTAAGAGCAAATATTCTGCCCTTCAACAACTTAGAAACTGGTAACGGCCATGATATTATAGATTGGAACATAGTGCCAACATTTTATAAAGGTTTTTGATTGACTAAAGCTACATGGGTTTAACTGTTGGACACTGGCTGAAGCATGAAGCTGGCTATGTAACATCCTGCTGACACCAGCTGATTGTCCTTTACTGATAGCATTGAATAATTGATGCCCCTGAGACCCCCTCCTCTTCCAGCTTTGGTCCAGCATTTATAGTTTATCCTCAGCTTCCTGTCCACAAGCTGTCTACCAAACACTGTGCCCTGTCTATTCCCTGCCGCTCTTTTTTCTACACCTGGTGTTTGGGGAATACTCCAGTAGCTCTAATGTTACAATGACCCAACATCCTCATACTGTAAGTTTATCTAATGAGTCACACTGGGTCATAGATGATTGGAACGAGAGAAACAGGAGTGTTTAATACTATTATGAAGTCATACATTTAAATAAGGTACACTATGTCACATTTCCAAAGAAGAAACCTCTGTATGTCTAAAGAAAAACGATTTGAGTAATCTAAGGTCACTAAAGTTATGGTCAGTTTTCATGTCTGTGTCATCCTCATGTTGCATTTGTAAAGCCAAGAGATCTCTTTGATGTCTGCTCACTGGGACAGAGTAGAGGCTGTCTGACTGCAGCTACTGACCTACATGCACAGTGGAGGGAGTAATGCCTATTATGTAAATTCCTCTGCCATCTTTTCAGGGAAACTGTGCCAACTTTTTAGCCCAGGGCCTCCACTGGACATTAATCCATGTGTCCAATCCATTCACTCTAGCTTTCCACCCAAACATCAACCCCATCCGTGATGGCATGCATATAAAGCCCAGTTCAGAATAGAAAAGAGTCATAGATTTGTCAACAAAGCGAAAACCAGTGTGAGTTGCAAGTTTTGTGTTGACACGTTAGAGCATGTGTTTTTACACTGCGTTTCCTTAGTGGTATTTCAAGTACTGTTTTGTGTGTGGGTAGTGTGTAAATAACATTGAATATTAACACCTATATTGTACACCTGCAGTGCTGCTAACTGCTGTTCTATATATGTTGTGCCGATTTAGACAATTGACTCGTGCACTAGTATCTTGTGTAGGCCTATTTGCACACACAGATCTATGTATATGGAATATACGCATCCCACTGTATACCCTGTGCTATTTTTACAATTCATTCCCATAATTAATAAAGTAACCCACCATCTATAGATAAGATAAGCTTTTATTGTCATTGCACAACAAATTTTCATTGTCTGTACAACAAAATTTTCTTTGAGAGCAATTACTTACACAGCAGCAGAACACTTTAACATAATACATAGAAATAAATACAGGGATGAAAAGGATAAAATATATCCTTTAAATGTGAAGTATAAAATGTTCTTTGTTAAGGTGCTTTATGTAAAGTGCAGTACAAGATGAAAGTCTATATCTTAGGCTTCCAACAACGCTTTCACAGCCCCCGGAAAGAAACTATTTTTTAGTCTTTGTGTCTGTGCCCTCATGACTCTGAGCCTGCCAGAAAGAAGGGTATCAAAGTAACACTGTCCAAGGTGTGAGCGGTTATATATATTATTAAATATATAATATTAAATAAATATTCTGTAGAGCTAGCACAAATGCTACAGCACTTGTGATTATATGCTTAACTATTTTACTGTACTGTTTAACATGTGCAATGACGCTAAAGTTAAATCCAATATTGAATCATTATCGGTGTTGCTACGCACATTTTCCACATGGCGTCGCTGTTTAAAAATAACAACCTTTTCAGCTGTTCTTTGTCGCTTTCTGAGGTCAAAGTGCACTTCCTTGAATACGGAAGTAACTGAAGTTGTAATGATTTTTCTTCAACAAGTAGCTCAACCACCCGTATTGTGATATTGCTATTAACGGCTTGAATTAAGGAAATCTAATGTGAGGTGAGGGGCGTTTAGGTACACAGCTTGTCTGTTTAAGTATTTCCTAGTGCAGAGGATTTGGCGGCGTCAGAATGAACACACTTGCAGCTTAAACGCTACCCACGTAACCTAGCTAATGTTAGCTTAGTGTGGAAGAGGCAATTTAGTATTTACATTGCATACTTAACCATTTGGTGATAGTTAATGAATTTGTTCCGTTTTACGAGGATAATACAGTAATGATCACCGTCAAAAGTGTAAAGTGTGCTCTGAGTCAGTCCTTTGTAATGTGTGTGGCTTTGGCTCCCCACCAAAATTTAAATTTCTTAAAAAGTCCTGAATATTTATTGTAATTGCCCATATGCCTTAGATAAAATATGGTTGTTTGGACATGTGTTCGAGTGGTTACGATAATAAAAGGGAAAGGGGAAAGTAACCTACACAACGCATAGAGACCTGTGGCTTTCAATAGTGAAGGACAAGAAAAGGTTTTGTGAAGTTTGTTCGTGATTCATTTGATGTCTAAATATAATTTGGGACATGCTGGGTTGGTTAAAACGTGTTGCATGCCCACAGCTGCCTTTAGTTGTTTGTAACACCAATGGCACAAGATGTCACTATATCTTTAGTAGTTGTTGTAAACTTGTGCCCTGTCTTGCCTTGCTCTCTCTATCCTGCAGCTGCTCCCTTCAGTTAGAACAATGACCACAATAGTCCACGACACTTCAGAGGCAGTGTGCCTGTCTGCTGACTACAACCTGTACCTCAAGCCTATTGTAAAAATGACCATCAGCGTAGCTCTGCCCCAACTCAAGCTGCCAGGGAAAAGCATTTCCAACTGGGAGGTGATGGAGAGGGTGAAAGCCATGGTCTCCCCAGAGCAGTTCTCGGCACTCAGGATCTCCAAGAGCACTATGGACTTTATACGCTTTGAGGGAGAGGTGGAAAACAAAACAGTAGTGAAGAACCTGCTGGCTCGTCTGGACGGGAAGAGCATCAAACTCAGTGGATTTACTGATGTTTTAAAGGTAAGGTTAATACTGACATGGTAATGCTGCACTATTGGAACTATTTTTCTCTGTTTGGTATACACTACATTTGGTCTTAATTTTAGTTATTAAGCTGTAATAAGGCTGGCATCTACAGCAGAGGTTGACTTGCTTTGTCTTCTTAGGTTCGAGCTGTAGAAAATAAAGTGGACTTTCCAACACGTTACGACTGGGACTCCTTTTTCCGGGATGCTAAGGATATGAACGAAACCCTCCCAGGAGAGAGGCCTGACACCATTCACCTGGAGGGACTTCCTTGTCGTTGGTTTAGTCAAAAGGATAGCCAGTTCCCAGATCGGCCCTCTGAGGATGTCCTTGTTGCAGTATTTCAGTCATTTGGGAAGGTAGCCATACATTTCTTTTTGATTAACATTATTTAATTATCTGAAGAACAAAATTACTTAATTTTTGGTGTCATAGGTACGAAAAGTTGACATCCCAATGCTGGACCCATACAGAGAAGAGATGATGGATAAAAACTTCAATACATTCAGCTTTGGTGGTCATCTGAACTTTGAGGCCTATGTCCAGTATCAAGAGTACGGTGGTTTCACCAAAGCCATGGACACTCTGCGTGGCATGAAGCTTATGCTGAAAGGAGATGATGAAAAGGCAGTGGCCTGCAACATAAAGGTACTGCTTTCTTAATGATTTTAGATTGACTGTAAATGTAGAATACTTCAGCAAATATTTAAAGAATCCCACATCTTCTACTTTGAAACTACATACATACATTTTAACATTCCAGACAGGTGGCTATAGTACAAAGGTTGCACTGTATTGTAATACATTATGATGGTTAGACTGCAGCAATGAGACCAACATAGAAGCTTTAAGCCCTTTTAATGAAATGAGATTCAAAGCTGCATCATCATCTTTTCCAAGATAACAAAAGAGGGGGGCCATAATCCTTAGACTAAAGCTTCTCCGAGCAAAGTAAGTGAAGGCGGATAAGTAAAGATGGACCAGGTAGAGAGCATGATGTCATGTATTCATCATGCTCTCTACCTGATAGAGAGCATGATGAATATATCATGCTCTCTACCAGGTATTTTACATCATGAAAATTATTCAAGATCTGTTTTGTCTTCTTTATAATTACGCACTACCCAAGGGATAGCTATAACATATAGACAACCTACAATACTGATTATCATAACTGAAATAAAAGGTGACATTGACTATCATGTACAGAACAATTATTGATTATTTGTAGGTGACCTTTGACACCAGTAAGCACCTGAGTGAATCGGCTGTGAAGAGGAGAAGCATGGAAAGACTGAAGTTACAGGAGCTTGAGAGACAGAGGGAGGAGCAGAAACGACGAGAGAAGGAAGAGGAGGAGCGGCGGAAAGAGGAAGAGAGGTACAACAAGAAGCAATTTCATAAAATGATTCAAAAGTATTAATAAATTGTTACCTTTTATTATTGCTCGATAATGGCAATGTTGTATATTTATATTCATGTTTTACCCCATTTAAAACAAAGTAGATTGCACTTTGCTGTATGCTGTAACTATACAGCTTCAACTGAATCAATGGAGAATGAAAACTTTTGAAAAATAAGAGTCAAATCTTCACTTTTTTAGAAAACAGAAGAAGCAGGAAGAAGAGGAGAAAGAGAGGAAAAAGGAGGAGAGGCTGCGAAAGCGCGAGCAGAAGCAAAGGGAGAGAGAGGAGCGGAAAAACCTGAAGAAAGTGAAGCGGCAGCAGGAGGAGGAGCAGAAGAAGCTGCAGATGAAGATCGCCATGGAGGAGAGGAGGCTGCTGTTGGCCCAGCGCAACCTCGAGTCGATACGACTGATCGCAGAACTGCTGGCCAGAGCCAAGGTATGACACAAGTCATAACTACATTATACAACATCAGATGGCACATTAGACATCAAAACAAACTGCATCTTGTCTGACTGGGGAGAAGTGCCACATTAGAAAGCAGTTTGCCCGCGCAGGTGGCTTGGTAAACAGATGGTGATATAATTTGTAAGCAATTATGTAAATCACCAAGGCTGTCTAATAGCTCAGTGATTGATTTTTTTAAAAAGTTGAGTAAGATTTATGGGAAATAACAATCGCATCACTTTTGTCTCTGTCATAGTCTCCGTACTCATCAAGGTTTGAAGAAAACTCCTGTTATTTTTTTAAATGATAACATCTGAGACTATGGTTTTTAAGGCAAAAAGTCTAATAAGCCCCTACCCCCACTCAAAAAAAAAAAACCCACACAAAGAAAAGGGATCAAGTATTACATCAAGTGGTGGTATAGTATCGTCGTCATGTTCCTGTTAATTACACATCTCCACATCTATTCCCAATGGGAGTGTGCTTTAAATCTCACATTGATCACATTTTTGCTGCCTTATTCCTTTGGTAGTGGTACTTGGTTAAATTACCACAAATAATAGTCCTAGATTTAGTTTGTTACAAATTTTATTCAACTTTGTCCAGGCCCAGAAACAGCAGCAGCTGGAGAAGGAGCGAGCTGAGCGTGAGGAGCAGAGGAAGAAGGAGGAGGCCCGGCAGAAGGAGGAGTTGGCTCGGCTGCAGCAGCTCGAGGCCTGCAGGCGTCGCCAAGAGGAAGAGCTACGGAGAGTGGAAGTGGAGAAGGAACGAGCGTTAGAGCTCCAGCGCAGAGAGAAGGAGCTGCGAGAGAAACTGCTGTGTAACCTTTTAAAGAAGAGCAGTGGGAACAGCACAAATTCTCCGAATCATCCAGATCAAACTGGAGCAGAAACCAGCGGTGCTGATGATGTAATAATGGGGGTTCTAGGCAGAGTTAATGGGGTAAAACCAGAAAAGTCCAAATTAAGTGTTAAAGATGTAGCACAAAACAAAATGACAGAAGAAAAGAGAGGTGGGGAAGACAGGAACAAGAGCAGGGAGAGGATTAAAGAGAAAACGGTAAACAGTAAAGAGCAGGCGAGGGTCAGAAACCAACCCCACAGAGGCTGCAGCCCCAACAGTCGAGCCAGGAGGAGGAGGAGGAGGAGCCACAGCCGCCAGAGGAATCGCCACAGGAGGAGTGACAGCCGTCATAGGAGGAGCTCTAGTCACCAGGGCAGCAGAAGGAGGATCCACAGCAGCAGTTCGAGCAGAGACAGGAGCAGCAGTGGGGGGAGGAGCCACAGACGCAGTTGCCGTAGAGGCAACTCACGGAGCAGCTCTTACAGCCATAGGATGCACAGCAGCAGCAGAGACAGAAGTCATTCCCACAGACAATAAACAAACACAATAATGATGGCATGTCAAAATAACAACGTGCTGGTGACTCGTAAAGATGTGGTGCTTTGTAAAATGGTTTTCACAAAGCTTTAATATAAAAATAGATGGATAACTAACTTGAGGAACAAAGAGTGTGCCATGAATGTATAATTCAGTGTTTGTTTTATTGAAATTTGAAGTTTCCTTATTGTAATTTTATTTTTTTCTCCATTGATTAGAGCTGCTTATAACTGTAATTTTGCTTAATTTGTCCAAAATTGTAACCACGGCTTAAAATACCACCATACAATTTTATTTTTAGGGTCTGATATAAAGGAGCTACTTGACGTTTTGCAAAACAATAAACTGGAAAAGAGAAACTACATTTATAGTTGCAATCAATCTGCAAATTGTTGGAAATTGGAAACTAAGATAAGGTACCAGCTGATAACCTTGTGGTCTTCACTTGCCTCAAATAGGTTCTTATTGTGCATGAATGTCTTACAACATAGGAAGTACAGAGATAAAAGGCTTATATGTATGCCAGTATGTAGCATTGAAAACACTTAAATAGAGCCATCAACGTGTATTAAGGACTAGGCTATAGAAATAAGCTGTAATATAAACTTTAATAATTAGACTGAACAGCAGAACTCCAGCCTTGTCTTGTCTCAGATCAAATCAAATACATCAGAAAACCTTGCATCACACTAACAACTGGCTTCATTGTTGATGGTTGACTGTCGCATGTTCAGCATCTGTGAAATAAAATGTTTTGGAATTGATTTAATTTGCAGACATGATTACATCTCAGTAT
Organism: Perccottus glenii; assembly: GCA_024416835.2. Lineage (NCBI taxonomy): Eukaryota > Metazoa > Chordata > Actinopteri > Gobiiformes > Odontobutidae > Perccottus > Perccottus glenii. The sequence continues at coordinate 19,766,398 of CM044560.2, read as the reverse complement.
TTGTCTGAATGGACCATACGTATGTTCACTTCATGACCCAGTTTGGCTAATAGGGTGGTGGCTCTATTCTTTACAATGTCCACAATTTTGAATCATAGGCATTTATACAAATGGTTTGAACCATATATCTGGAGAAATGGACAACATTACATCTCAGTTCAAGGTCTTTTTCAACAGCATTGGCATTATAATTAAAGTGAATATTATCAAAATGATGGGTCATTAAGTGCAATCATGCCATATGGTAGAGACAGCATTTTTTTAACCTTTTTTTCTGAAAGCTTTTGTCCAGCTGTGTCAATCACATTTTGGGGTCATGAAAACAGGCCTGGTATGGAAAACACTGCCTGAAAGTCTCCATCCGAGTGTGACTGATAATGAACAACGCAGCAGTGTATCGCCATAGACTTGTTTCTTTGTGTGGTGCAGACTGAGCCCCTGCTCTAATCTGGGTTATCTGGCTGTAATCAGCTTAGCCCACTGCTACTCTTCGCTGGTGTGTAGGGGTGGGCACTTTGTCTGGGTTTACCTATGGTTTTGCTTTGCCATTTCATAAATACACTTCAGGCTCAAGGCACTGGAGGTCACTTCACAGACACAAGTGCCACAACTTTTGGGATTCTGTCCTGACCGCAGAAATGGCTGAAAACCAAGAGAGAGGTTCTGAGGGAGCAGTTGCTGCAGATACATACCCCAGAAAAATTATGGATTATATGGAAGGATTTCTTATATCGAAGGTAAAACGCAAATGCACAATATACAGAACAAGAGTATTGACTCGTTTTTACCTTCCAGATTTTCCAACCGTCTGGCTTAAAAGAAGGGCTCTTGAAAGTATTTACAGCACGTCTTTTTTTCTACATTTTGTTATGTTACAGCCTTATTTCAAAATAAATTAAATTTTTTGCAGCAAATTCTACAAACAATACACCATAATGACTACTTAAAAGAAGGATGCTTGAAATCTTTGCAAATTTATCAATTATAAAACAACAAAAAAAATGCACATGAACATAAGCATTCACAGCTTTTGCCAAATACTTTGTTGAAGCACCTTTGGCACTAATTACAGCCTCAAGTCTTTTTGAGTATAATGCTACAAGCTTGGCACCTATTTTTGGGCAGTTTCTCCCATTTTTTGCAGAATCTCAAGCTTCATCAGGTTGGACGGTGAGCTTCGGTGCACAATCATTTTCAGATCTCTCCAGAGATATTCAATTGGGTTCAAGTCTGGGCTCTGGCTGGGCCACTCAAGGACATTCACAGAGTTGTCCTGTTGCCACTCCTTTGTTATCTTGGCTGTGTGCTTAGGGTCGTTGTCCTGTTGGAAGATGAACCTTCGCCCCAGTCTTAAGTCCAGAGCAGGTTTTCATCAAGGATGTCCCTGTACATTGCTGCATTCATCTTTCTGTTGATCCTGACTGGTCTCCCAGCTCCTGCCGCTGAAAAACATCCCCACAGCATGATGCTGCCACCACCATGCTTCTCTGTAGGGATGGTATTGAGCGGTGTCTTGTTTCCTCCAGACATGACGCTTGCTATTCAAGCCAAAAAACTTTGTTTCATCAGACCAGAGATTTTCGTTTCTCATTGTTTTAACTCCAGGTGGCTATCATGTGCCGTTTATGGAGGAGTAGCTTCTGTCTGTCACTTTACCATAGAGGCCTGATTGGTGGAGTGCTGCAGAGATGGTTGTTCTTCTGGAAGGTTCTCCTCTCTCCACAGAGACGCGCTGGAGCTCTGTCAGAGTGACCATCAGGTTTTTGGTCACCTCCCTGACTGAGGCACTTCTTCCCCGATTGCTCAGATTTGGCTGGGCGGACCGCTCTAAAAAAGTCTTGGTGGTTCCAAACTTTTTTCATTTACAAGGCTTAAAGGAACCTTCAATGCTGCAGAAATTTATCTGTGCCTCGATACAATCCTGTCTCAGAGGCCTAGACACTTGGACTTCATGGCTTAGTTTGTCTCTGACATGCACTGTTAACTGTGGGACCTTATAAAGACAGGTGTGTGCCTTTCTATATCATGTCCAATCAACTAAATTTACCACTGGTGGACTCCAATCAGGTTGTAGAAGCATCTAAGGATGATCAGTGCAAAAAGGAGGTACCTGAGCTCAATTTTGAGTGTCATGGAAAAGACTCCAAATACTTATGTACATGCAATTTTGTTTTTTATTTTTTATAAATTTGCAAAGATTTCATACAACCTTCTTTCACGTTGTATTTATGTGGTATTGTTTGTAGAATTTTGTGGCAAATAATTAATTAAATTCTGTATAAGTAGAATGGGTCTCCAAAAATGAATTGTGAATTTAATAACATTAAAATCTCCACTCTGTCCCCTCTGTTTGACCCAGACTGTTTTCACGTCCTGTGAATTGGGAGTGTTTGATGTGTTGCTTGAAGCACAGCGTCCCTTGTCTGTGGAGGAGATCTGTCAAGCGGTTGGAGCAAGTCTGGATGGGATGCAGAGACTGCTGGCTGCCTGCACTGGCCTTCAGCTGCTCACTATGCACCGGGAAAAGGAACAAGGTCAGTACACACTTACACAAACACAATAAACTGCTCCATATAAATTGTAGCTCTTATCGCCATTGGCCTCAAATCCATGTAAATATGTTATTCAACACTGGACTGAAGAGAATGATATGTTCATATATTTTTATTTTATTCTCTCTACAGTTTTATTTAAAGCAGTCAAGAAGTTTTCTAGACCCGCTTTGGATTTTATCAAATAATAAATCAGGTAGTGGACCTGATGTATTCTTTGTAAAAATCTCAGCATGACTTTTTAGATTTCTGTACACTCCTTGCAGGCTGCCTACTGACACAGCTGGACGCAACTCCCCAGTATCACAGGGGATTAAGATTTTTCTGCACCACATAAAACTAGAAAACATAGACACACTGTCTCGTTCCCCACAAGTCTGGCAACCCTGGAGATCAACCAATAGACCTGCATAAAAATAACTTATCAGGACAGTTTTTGACTTACGTCTAGTTACGTTTATCAATGACTTACTTTACTCTTTTAGTTTGTCAGGTAAAAGTATATGAATTATAAAAGAAATACAGAAATATATGTACTTTAGTTTAACCATGTCTCTTTTTTTAGTGTTGTACAGTAACACCGAGCAGGCCAGCATTTACCTGACACGCTCCAGTTCTGTATCCCTCTACCACTCCATCCAGTACAGCTCCAAAACTATCTATTTATGCTGGCACTACCTCACAGATGCCATCAGGTCAGTACACAACATTCCCACATCCTCATTTCAAAAGTCAAAAGTATTATATTTTGGAAAATGTAAAAGTCTTCTTTGAAGCCTGTCGACTGCACTGATCCCTCCTGCATTCGCTTTTGTTATCCTGTGATATTCAAGAGAATTCATTTTGTTTAATGAGGACACAAAATGATGCAAGCGCCCGACAGACCAGAAAAGCAAGCGACAGGAAATAAATAACCATTTACTTAAAAATAGGCCAAGGTTAATAATGCCACACAGAGGGATAAAGAAGAGCAGAGAAAGTTGTGTGCAGGTGGTGGGCAGAGGATAGATTTGTAGCCTCGGGGTGTGAAGTCTGCGCCTCCTTTTACTGCTGCTTTCAAGACTGTCTCGTTCTTATGTCTGAAGGAGAGACGAGCAGCATGATCTAGTCAACTTAGTGGTTAAAAAAAGTGGCATTATGAAAGTCACATTGCAAATGTGGCACTCAAACTGAATAAAATGTAAATCAGATTATGTAAAGCTAACATGAAATATTTCTTCTTTAATTCCCAGAGAGGGAAGAAACCAATATGAAAAGGCTTTTGGTGTCAACTCCAAAGATCTGTTTCAGGCTATGTACAGGTGAGAAGTCGTCTTTGAAGAACACACACACTCACTCTCTACTGCAGATGCCACACGGACTGCGGCTAATTTAGATTCCCTCCTTGTCTCTTTGTCTTAAGACAGTCTGTCACTCTTTTCTTTTTTTTCCCTCTCAAAAATGACTTCTGGGATTCATTAGAAGGCTGTAGATGTGAGTGAGGGTTGGTGCAGTGATGTCAAAAGGTTCAGGGCAAAAACAGAGGGAAAGAGAATACATATTCCTTTGTCCTTGAGGCCGTGTTTATAGTATCTAATGCTCACGGTTTTATGCTTCAACAATTCACCGGTCAGCAGGTTTTAGGGGTCACATGGCTGGAGTTTCACACGTTTGCTAATAGGTTTTGATCGTCCTGTCCAAGACCACGTACGGTGGCATATAGTCAGTCTCAGAGGACTAAAATCTGTCAGGGCCCAAACAAGGGGGAAAATGATGCGCTAAAATGTGCTCTTGTCTTGGCCTTAACATAATGTCAAATGTAAAAGCAACATACTTAGATTTGAAGAGGGTATAGAGTAGAATGGACGGCAATGCATTTTACGATGCAGGGGGGCGCAGTGGCTCAGTGGTAGAACGGTTGTCCCTCAACCGGAAGGTTGGTGGTTCGATTTCCGCTCCCCCACAGTTCATACTGTCATTGTGTCCTTGGACAAGACACTTAACCCACCTTGCCTCCAGTGGTGTTGCAGCTGTAACACTGGTAAATTGAAGTTTAATGTAAGTCGCTTTGGATAAAAGCATCAGCTAAATGAATAAATGTAAGATTTTAAGAGTTGATATAGATTTTTCTGTATAGCTTTTAACATAAAGGACCAGATCAGTCAATTTTTGCTCTTTGTCTTTGCTAATGATTATCTTATAAAAGTAAGCATTTAAAGAACCCAGGAGATGGGGCCATTTTGTCAAATTACTACCTGTGCCTACAACAGCTCAGAGCCGACAAACTGAGCACTGCTGGAGGAGAAGTGCCTTCATATTTATTTTTCAACACGCAATCTTGCAGGGTATAGGGTATTTAAGGTCCCAAATAATTTAGTCCTTACATTTTTAAGTTACTTTTAAAGAACTTATCATCTAATCTACTGGGTTGTGCAGGTCCCAGCAGGGCTGGGTCTCAGGCTCTAGAAGTGGTGTGAGGTGTACTCTCTTCTTTTTTTTGTAGTTTCCTGGGTCTAAATGTAAAATCTGCAGGTCATGTATGACTATTTAAGATCAAAGATGTTTTTGCTACATCAATCACTGTTTCAAAGAGCAATGAATTCATTCAGTGTACGGTATGTCCCACATACGCACACTATTATACGCTCTCACTCAAATTAATTTGCAATTCAGCTTTAATTGATTGAGAATGAGGAATCTCAACACCTGTGCGCAATTGATTTAATGTGGAGTGGGGCTTGTTTATCCGCGCTCATTTCCCCCGTGAATACTGTGGGTAAATGATCAGAGTGGGAAACCACCACTGAAGGCATTGATGGCACTTTCCAAGCAGCAGGAATGGAGCAGGATGATTCAAAAGGCACCGGATGACTCACACTGTTTACATGCCATTTAGTCAGCCTTGTGCTGCACCTAAATAGTCTACAGCCAAGTCTTCAGTCTTTAGCTCTCTTGCTACAGAAGGATTTGGAGGGAAAACAGGCAATACAGCGAGAAGAAGACGTGCTAAGATTTCAAGCACATATGAGTCACTCTTCTGTAATCTACATGGCAGAGATGAAGGCTCTGTGGTCTGTTGTTTCTATTGAGCTGAATTAATGTTTTAGCGGGACTGCTCAGCCTGTTGAATATAAAATGTAAGGGCCATTTGGACATTTCAGAGTACCACTGAAAAAAAAGATGAGAAAAACATTATGTAAAATAGGCCATTCAATCACTTGTCATTAAACTACATTTAAAGTCATTCTATGCAGACTTTTCAGTAATTGCTGCTTCATCTACGTGGCTGGCTAGCCTTGTGACTCTACTATTCTCAGTTTAACCAAGTTAAATCTAGATTAGGTATTTTCAGCAAGATTTCTCAACTCAGCTGTTGTTACTTACTGACTGATCAAATGTTTTTTTAAGGTAAAGGATTAGCTTAAAAATTAAATCAAAACTTTTCTATTGCAGCAGAAAGCTTCTATGCTCAGTCTTGTATTATGGACTGCCTGCCAATGCTAGACAGTGTACTTTTCAAATTTGGGCCTTTGATTTGATTACTCTTTATCTAACTCTCTACTTATAAACTGTTCAGTAATTACAAAAGGGTTGCAGATGCTGCTGTTAAAGGGCCATTTGATATCAGACGTCACAAACATTTTCAGTTGAATGTTGACAGTGCAATGTTAGGCCCCGTCGTCATTTCGTCTTTTCACATCAGATGTAATCAGAGCATGGAGCTGCAACGCTATACAGTGAGTCACTCTGTGAGTTACACTAGAGGTCAAGCCGTCTT